>JANUWF010001067.1:747500-832500 GCA_026120185.1 Voacanga thouarsii | reverse complement strand
CTAAGTAAGATCATAAGGTTGGTGAAATTAGAAGAAGAAATAGGAGGGAGAGAGAGTGTGAACTACGAAAACTTGGGGGAAAGAAAAGAGAGAAAAGAAGGAAAAAGGAAAGAAAAGTGATAGGAATCAAATTACGCATGAATGCCATTTTCAAGAAGGGGGAAGAATGACGAAATCACACTTCATGGTGCATGCCATGGGTAAGAATAATATTCAAGAGGATTCAAGTGAATTTTCAAGACAACAAATTCAACAAACCTAAGTCTAAGAAGATTGTGAAAAGATGGATGGAAAAGAAAGGGCCAAAAGACATGCGACACAAGCAACAATTCTTGTTGAGGATCAAGCCAACCTTTAAACAATGAGTGAAGACCAAAGGAGCATCAAGAAGAGCTCAAAACAATCAACATTTCTTTTGGAGGATCAAGGCAACATAGAGAAATGGAGTGGAGGTCCAAGGAGCTTGTTTACTAATTAGTTATGGCAACTTGGGACCTATAAATACACCATTATAGCTTCTTTTGTTAAAAAAAATTAGATTTCAGATTTCAAATATTGAATAGAGTGTTAAACTCTTGGAAAGGAGAATTCCTACTTGGTTCTTAATTTCAAGAATAAGTAAAGAAATTAGACCCACTTTTATTTAGAGTTTCTAAAATCTTTGGGTTAATCCAACTTGTTTTTTCATCTTGGGTATTGGGTAAATTTATTCTTACCTGGTGTTCTTGTTGGGAAACCTAGAAGGGTGCCTACTTTTCTCTATCCCACTTGTTCTTGAATTCTTTGTAGATTCAAAGGTGTTTGGGTATTAAAGTAGTTGGCCAAATCCTATTAGAATTTGGGTTCTTGTTGTTCATTCACTTAGGGTTCTTATTTTGTGGGTATTTTGGTAGAGAATTGGGTGACCAATTCTTGAGTATAATTTCTGAATTTTGGTGCTCCCGATCTCGTATCAAAAAGAGAAAAGAAGAAAGAAAATCAGGGGGGGGGGGAGAGGATAAAAGAAACCTTGTTAGCTTTGAAAATTTCACAGGAGGTGAAGACTTGAGATACTAGACTTAGGTTGTGCACTTTTGCTAAGACTTGAGGTAGACATTGTGAACCTTGGACTTGTATAGAAGCAAGATCCGAAGAAAATAGTTAATGTATTTTGAACCCTTTTGTCTTAACATTCGGGTTTAGATCCAGGAGACTTTGTATTAGAAAGATGTGACGACAAATAGCCTGAGACTATCATTAATTTCTTTTGGAGTTATTTACATCTCTTAATTAATTAATTTATTATTTTACATTATTATAAAGACTCTTTATTGTTTAGATGAGGCAATATCCGCAACCATTTGGGCCTTGTGGTTATGTGATATTACAATGTTTGACTTTCCTATTTCCTAATGTTACATGACCCTTGAACTATGCAAAAATCATTGAGTTCTTGAACAAAAAATCCAATGTCCACTATTTTGGATTTGAGGTGTCTCACATTATTCCTCTGTCTTCTACTTCTTCCCTACCCCCCTCTATTGTGAGTGTGATGCCGTATTACTATTCACCTTATACAAGTTTAGATTTTTCTCTCCTCGTAGCTTTGAAAATAGGTGAAAAAACTCCTCACAATTGATTTCATTTCATATTTTGTTTGATTTTTCCTAAAGGTAAAGAAATAAGTGAATTTTCTATATAGATTTTCTAAATTATTATTTTTGTTATAAAATTAGGGTAGTATTAGAATAAAATCTACACACTACACACTAAGAAAATTCTAACTATTCTTTGCACAAGAATTTTTCTTCAAACTTCTCTCTTTCTTTCTCTAATCTTTCTTTCACTAAAATAATGGTGTATTACAAGCTTAGAGAATAGCTCTATTTATAGAGCTCTAATTAGTGGATTACATCATGGCATACATCATCTTCCACTAATCTTAATTAGTGGTGTCTCCACTAAATGGTGGACATCCATAAAAATCTTATAATAATTCACATAAATCCATAATTAGTGGAGCCTCTACTAATTAATGGAGATTCCAATAATTCATAACACTCCCCCTTGGATGTATATCCATTACATAAAGAATATGCCTCGTTAAAACCTTACTAGATAAAAACCCAGTAGGAAAAAAAATATAGTGAAGGAAAAAGAGTACACTATTTTATATGTCTGTTTATTACTCCCCCTGATGAGATGATTCCTTTAAATCTTTAAACCGACACATACCGATTTTATATCTCAACTTCTCAAATGTTGCAGTCAGTAAAGTCTTCGTGAAAATATCTGCGGGGTTATCACATGACCGAATTTGCAGCACATCAATTTCACATTTCTTCTGGAGTTCATGAGTAAAGAAGAATTTTGGTGAAATATGTTTTGTCCGATCTCCTTTAATATATCCTCCTCGTAATTGAGCTATGCAAGCTGCATTGTATTCATAAAGAGGAGTTTGAATATCTTTGATTGATGATAATCCACAACTTTCTCGAATATAATGAATCATGGATCTTAGCCATACACATTCTCGACTTGCTTCATGAATGGCTATAATTTCAGCATGATTTGAAGAAGTAGTTGCTATAGATTGTTTCGTAGAACGCCATGATATAGCAGTATTTCCACATGTAAATAGATAGCCCGTTTGAGAACGTGCTTTATGTGGATCAGATAAATAACCAATATCTGCATAACCTATCATTGTTGGACTGGTGTTATTTGAATAAAATAATCCGAGATCAATTGTACCTTGGAGATATCGAAGGACTTGTTTAATTCCATTCCAATGTCGTCGTGTTGGTGAAGAATTAAATCTTGCTAATAAATTGACAGCAAAAACAATATCAGGTCGTGTATTATTAGCAAGATACATCAATGCACCAATTGCATTGAGATATGGTACTCCAGGACCAAGGAGTTCTTCATCATTTTCTCGAGGTCGAAAATGATTTTTATCCACATTTAATGATCGGACGATCATTGGAATACTCAATGGATGTGCTTTGTCCATGTAAAATCTTGTTAGCACTTTTGCTGTATATGTTGATTGATGAATAAATGTTCCACTCTCCAGATGTTCAATTTGTAAACCAAGGCAAAATTTGGTTTTACCAAAATCCTTGATTTCGAATTCTCTTTTTAAATAATCAATTGTTTCTTTGAGCTCTTCAGGAGTTCCAATAAGATTAATATCATCAACATATATAGCTAATATCACAAATTTAGAACCAGATTTCTTAATAAAAATACATGGACATACCTGGTCATTTTTAAATCCCGCTTTCAATAAATATTCACTAAGACGTGTGAACCACATGCGCCCAGATTGCTTCAGGCCATATAATGATTTCTGCAACTTGATGGAGTAATTTTCACGAGGATAATGTTTATATGCTTCAGGCATATGAAATCCTTCGGGGATTTTCATGTAAACATCATTTTCTAAATTTCCATACAAGTAAGCAGTGATAACATCTAATAGGCGCATATCTATCTTTTCATGTACTGCCAAACTGATAAGATATCGGAGTGTAATAGCATCAACAACAGGAGAATAAGTTTCATCATAATCAATACCTGGTCTTTGTGAAAAACTTTGGGCTACTAATCGTGCTTTATATCGAACGATTTCACTCTTTTCATTGCGCTTTCGCACAAATATCCATTTGTAACCAACAGGTTTTACACTTTCTGGTGTTCGGACTGCAGGTCCGAAGACTTCACATTTTGTCAGTGTATTTAACTCCGATTGAATCGCATCTTTCCATTGCAGCCAATCTTTTCTATGCCGACATTCATCAACTGATATTGGTTCAGGATCATCATTATCCTATGTAACATCAAGAGATATATTGTATGCAAATATATTATCAATAACAGTTTCTATCCGATTCCAACTTCTATTGGAAGTGGTATAATTGATAGAAATTTCAGTGTTACTTTCATTAACTTCTGGTTCTTTGTCATCAGTTCTCTCTTGGTCTTTATCATTCTTTTCTTCAATATGATCTTCTGGATCATTTAATCCTCTTTTCTTTCAAGGATTTTTATCTTTAGAACCAAGAGGTCGGCCACGCTTCTGGCATGTTTTTGACTCAGCAACTATATGTATAATATTTTGTTCTGCTGGAACTTCAATTCGAATAGGAGCATTTATAGTTGGAATATGCGATTTTGTAACTCTTTTGAAGTCAACAAAAGCGTCTGTCATTTGATTTGCAATGCTTTGCAAATGAATTATCTTTTGAACTTCAAGTTCACATGCGCTTGTGCGCGGATCAAGATAATTTAATGATGTTGTCCAAGCAAGATCCTTTTTATGCTGTTTTGGTTCTCCCCCTAATTTAGGGAATAATGATTCATCAAAATGACAATCAGCAAATCTTACTGTGAATACATCTCCTGTCAGGGGTTCAACATACCTGATAATAGAGAGAGAATCATATCTAACGTACATCCCATTTCTTCTTTGAGGACCCATCTTTATACGTTGGTTTGGTGCAATTGGAATATATACAGTACACCCAAAAATTCTTAAATAAGCAATATTTGGTTCTGACCCAAAAGTCAATTGCAAATGAGAGAATCTATGATAACTAGCTGGTCTTATACGTACAAGTGTTGCAGCATGTAGAATAGCATGTCCCCAGGCAGATGTTGGGAGATTTGTTTTCATTAATAATGGTCTAGCAATTAATTGTAATCGTTTAATCAAAGATTCAGCAAGACCATTTTGTGTGTGAACATAAGCTACAAGATATTCAACATTAATCCCAATTGACATGTAATATGCATCAAAAGCATGTGATGAAAATTCACCAGCATTATCCAAACGGATATTTTTAATGTGATGGTCAAGGAAATTGTGCTTGTAATTTAATTATTTGAGCAAGTAATCTCGCAAACGCTAGGTTGTGAGTAGATAATAAACATACATGTGACCATCGGGATGATGCATCAATTAAGACCATAAAGTATGTGAACGGTCCACATGGTGGATCAATAGGTCCACAAATATCTCCGTGAATCCGTTCGAGAAATGTAGGACTTTCAGCTCCTACTTTTACTGGTGATGGTTTAACAATTAATTTTCATAGGGAACATGCAGTACATGCGAATTTTTCTGATGTTAATATCCTTTTATTTTTTAAAGGATGACCATGTGTATTCTCAATGATTCTTCTCATCATGGTAGATCCCGGATGACCCAACCGGTCATGCCAAATGCTAAAAGTAATAGGATCAGTAAACTTCTGATTTATTAGATGATGAATTTCAATTGTACGTATTTTTACAAAATATAGGCCAGTAGAAAAAGACGGCAGTTTTTCTAATACAGATTTCTTACCCAAATGCATTTGAGTAATAAAAAGATGCTCAATCCCATTTTCCTCATTTGTTTCAACATGATACCCATTTCTGCGGATATCTTTAAAACTCAATAAATTTCTTCTGGATTTTGAGGAAAATAGTGTCTTATCAATAATAATTGTTGTTCCTTTAGGCAACAATATACTAGCTCTTCCGGAGCCCTCAATTACATTTGCATTACCGTTTATCGTATAAATATTTATTTCTCCCATTTTGAGATCAGAAAAATATTTCTCATTTTTTAGTATGGTGTGTGTAGTTCCACTATCAATAATGCATACATCATCATTAACAACAGCCATCTGAACACAAATATATATATATATGCAAACGTAAATATTATTAGAATAGAATGAAAATGAAAATACAAAAATATCAAGGTGAGGCTTTAGTTCTTCTGGACACTGCCATTACTAATTAAATTGTCTATCCTACCGTCTGGGTGTTCAAAAAAATCCGATACATCCATATGGGTAATATTGATATTAAGATCTTCAGGATCAATATCATCATCCTCAACATTATTTATTGGATGTTAAGAAAAATTTGCTTTCACATTTTTATTTTTTAATGAAGCTCGATACAATTCAACTAAATACTTAGCCGTACGACAATTTCGTGACCAATGACTTTTCATGCCACATCTATAACATATATCCGCATGCTTTTCTTCAATTTCTTTTTCTTTTCCCTTATGATCTTTTCTGTTCCACTTCAGGTGGCCAGTATTTCTCACAGTTTGATTATGATTGTGATAAGGGAAATATCGAGCGTGTTTACGACCATAACCACGACCACGGCCACGGCCATGGCCACGACCACGACTATAACGATGGCTTCTGCTAGAGCCAACAACATTCACTTCTGGGAGTGCTGTTGAGCCAGTTGGTCTGGCTTCATAATTTCTCAATAATAACTCATTATTCTTCTCTGCAATGAGGAGGGCAGTAATTAAATCTGTAAATTTTGTATACCCATTTTCTCGATATTGTTGCTGCAGGACAATATTTGAGGCATGAAAGGTGGAGAATGTCTTTTCCAACATATCTTCATCAGTCACTTTTTCTCCGTATAATTTTAACTGAGATGCAATTTTATATATTGCGGAGCTATATTCATTCACGGTTTTAAAATCTTGCAACCTCAGGTGCAACCATTCAGACCGTGCAGTGGATAGTACGACCATCTTCAGGTGGTCAAATCTTTCTTTTAAATTTACCCACAGGACATATGGATCTTTTTTGATAAGATATTCCATTTTCAAATTTTCATCGAGATGACGACGAATAAAAATCAAAACTTTAGCCTTGTGTCGTGCAGATGCACTATTACTTGCTTGAATAGTTTCACTAAGGCCTTCAGCATTTAGATGCATTTCTGCATTGAGAACCCATGACATATAATTTTTCCAGAAATATCAAGGGCTACAAATTCGAGTTTAGCGAGATTAGCCATAGAGATCAATAAATGCAAACCTGTCTTCTGGTTTTGTTAACGGCAGAAACTCGTGCTTAGTCTTCTGGCTTTTGTACCGGTAGAGACTCGTGCTGATAACGTGTTATAAAATTAGGGTAGTGTTAGAATAAAATCTACACACTACACACTAAGAAAATTCTAACTATTCTTTGCACAATAATTTCTCTTCAAACTTCTTTCTTTCTTTCTCTCACAATTCTTTCTCTAATCTTTCTTTCACTAATCTTTCTTTCACAAAAATAACGGTGTATTACAAGTTTAGAGAATAGCTCTATTTATAGAGCTCTAATTAGTGGATTACATCATGACATACATCATCTTCCACTAATCTTAATTAGTGGTGTCTCCACTAAATGGTGGACATCCATAAAAATCTTATAATAATTCACATAAATCCATAATTAGTGGAACCTCCACTAATTAATGGAGATTCCAATAATTCTTAACAATTTTTTATTTTTAATCTTTTTAACTTTTCTAATGAATGGTGTAAATAATAAAACTCTTCCCCTACACTTTTCGATAGTTGAGATTGATTGTCATGGATAAATTAATCATTAAATATTATATAATATTATTTTTAATTAATCATTAAATATTATATAATATTATTTTTTAAAAAATAATTATGAAAATTATTTATTTTATTATAATTATTATTATTACCATATAAATATTATTTTTTATTATAACTGTTATTGTTATTACCATATTAATGCCATGCACGTAACGTAAGACTTTACCCCTTCCTTCCTAAGATGCCTATAATGATATAAGGAGAATTCATGGTGAAAAAGTTGCACGGAAACCTGTTGTTATTAACTTAGCCAAGTACCCTGGAGAGGAAATTGAAGAAACAATAAAACAAGATATAGACGCATTTGATGTGGGAATCTTGGTCAACAATGTTGGCTTGGCATACCCTTATTCCAAGTTTTTCCATAAGGTAGACTCTAAAACGGTAGAGAACTTGCTAAGAGTGAACATCAAAATTCAAAGCAACGACATGGGTGACAAGATCAGTTCTTCCGGGGATGTTGTAGAAGGAAAAAGGTGCTATAGTCAATATAGGCTCTGGTTCCTCGCAGCTTTCATCTTATACTCTCTATACCATATATGCAGCCAGCAAAGCATGAGTTCCTTCAAATTTCTTTCCCTGAAATATTCAATCTCCATATCTTGATTTCTTTCTGCTGATGCCCTTTGACTTGATAAGCCTCGCCTGGGCTCAAAATTTTTTCCTAGAACTCTTAAGCACATAATCTATTTCTTTTCTCTGTCATAGCTATGTAGCAATGTTCTCAAAATGCATCAGTTTGGAGTACGGGCAACATGGGATTGACATACAGTGCCAAGTTAGTATTTTGCAGTTTCTCGATGCAAATTTGAGCTCCCTCTTTCCTTGAGCCTTCCAGAAAAAACCAAGTTGCAAGGCAACTAATGGGTTTGAGATTAATGTCAATTACACTGAATAGTTGAAGCCGGATAACTTCAATGCTGGCGTTCCACTACGCGATTTCAGATTCCATTATTGGTAGCGACAATGACGGCGTCAATAAAGAGATCTTTATTACTTATACCATCGGCAGAGACTTATAGCAAGGCAAGTGTAAAATGGATTGGTTATGAGCAGATCCGTGTGCCCTTTTGGACACATGATGTGGAGAAATTCATCACGCAAGCCTTGTCAGAAACCATGCTGGATTGGATTCTTTTCAAGTATTTCTTTAGGATGCGATTGAGAGGACTCCGAAGGGATTTGAAGACGATGCGATTGAGAGGACTCCGAAGGGATTTGAAGAAAGCCAATTCGGTATCTCAGAAATAGCCGTGACGATGCGATTGAGAGGACCCCGAAGGGATTTGAAGAAAGCCAATTTGGTATCTCAGAAATAGCCGTGACATTGTCTCATTTCATTATATTTTTCTTGAAATGTTCTCCTATGATCATATATGTGGAGTTGTGGAGGTTTCCTTGTGTAATCAAGGTTTAGGAATTCAATTATATATAAAATTTTAAAAATATATTTATTATCTATTTTAATTTATATCATGATCATATTATAGTATTTTACAATGTAAATGAATAGAGTTTCTTCTCAATTTAAAATTAAACTTTAATTTAATTATATATCTACGTCAAATAGTTACATTTAAGTCTCAATTCAATTTTTAGATTATGTATGAAGAATTTAAATGATTTGGTTTGTAATTGATTTTTACTCATCTTTCTTGTTTCTAGTTACTTTTTTGCAAATTGAAAAAGTATGTAAATTTGAAGTATTTTATTATTATGATTTTTTCTTTTTAAAATTTAAATATAATAGAAATTCCAAATCATTTTATGAAAGTTTGGTGTGCATACCATGGCAAGAGTTGGATATTGAAAAATCATAAATACACATAATGTAATTAATACATATTTATAAAATTTATCAAATTTTAAAATTTTATAAAATTACATTTAATCACCGGATAAAATATTGCACATAATACAGAGTCACCCACTAGTAAAATTGGCATTTTTCAAAATTTTGAAATATTCATGAGCTATTTTGCAATTTTGTTAAACCATGGCCCTTGAGCAAAAAATTTCTAAAATTCAAGTTACCAAGGATTTAATAGTAATATCGCATCACCCGTTACCGTTAGCATTAAATTTCCCAAAAAAGAAAAAAAAGCCCGGTCGATCAACTCAAATATATAAATAGTAAAAGTTAAAAATCCATCACGCGCCATCCACGTGCCAGAGACCACGGATTTTAGAATCACCTAGTCCTCCCTGGGCTTCTAAAGTTAGAGACCCGCCCAGAGGCAACCCCCCTCACCCGCCCACCCTCCCTTCTCCTGCTTTGCTTCTTCTTTGTGGATTTTCAGGTGTCATTGCAAAACAATCGTCACATTTTATCATTTTCCATACATACACCTCTCCGCTCTCTTCTCTCCCTCCCTCTCTCTCTCTCGCTCTCTCTCTCTAACACGCACTAACACAAACTGCTTCTTCCCAAGGGTTTCGCTGTTTCATCCGATCTCAAGAATGAATTCAATTCTAGGGTTTAAAGTCGTTAAAGATCTGTAAATTTGTAGATCTTAATTCAAATTATTTGGAAGAATACGTATTCGGAACCCAAGGCATTTGATTTATATTTATGCGTGTATAAGCTGTGGTGTTTGTGGGTGGACGTGAGAGCAGTTCGTCGTTTGTTCTTTTTAGGGTTTGTTTGATGATTGAGCAAGCGTGTGAAGATCTGGAGATTCTGGTGGATTTTAATTGGAGTGGTTAAGATGGAGTTGGATTTTAATGGTGATGTGTCGTGTCTTGACGCCGATTTATTACAGCTTCCGGAGGTGTCTCCGTTGGCCATCAAAGCCAACCCTTACGTTGCCGAGAAACTCTTTGACCAATGGCTCTCGCTTCCTGACACAGCTTCCTTGGTAAATTATATCAACACTCAATGTCTAGATTGACTGCTTTTTTTGTTACGTTCGATTGTGTTAGTGTGTACAATTGTCTTAATGCGCTGCTTCTGTTCTGTTTTACGTTTGTAACCTGGTTAGTTGGTTTAGATACCATTGTTGTGAATTCCCATATGTGTTGCCTTGAGTTTGTGAAGAATTACCAGAAGAACAATTATGACTAGCATGGCAGCCCTGGCTGGGGAAGGAGAGGTGGGGGAGTTACAAATTGGAAAGCAGGAAAAATAGTGCAACGTTGATTTGCTAGAATGGTGCTATGTGGATGGCAAAGCCATTCTGATGATAGGCTGATGGAGGGGGTCAACCTGCAATCAATGAAGTAAATTACTATTAGATTAGTGGAGCTCGAGGGTGGAAAAGGGCCATTGGGAAGGAACATTCAAGCAATGGAAGCTATGATTTAGTGTTAAAAGTGCCATTTCATGTCTCTGGGATGCAGGCAAAAAGACGAGCTAACTACCAATTTTATATCCTAATGTTGCTGACAGATGTAAAATGCATTTGGGAATCTATGCATGTTTTCCATGAATGACGCAAATAGCTGTTAGTCCATGGCTTTTGGAATTAGTCAACTCCTCTTTAAGCAGAAAGTATTTTAGGTTTTACAGTAAAATTTTAGGCCTAGAAGTATCTGCCATTTTGGGGAGAGGTACTGGTTGTGATTGAGTAGGCGTGATTTTCATCTGGCTATGGATATTGTACCTCTCCTTGCTCAACATTTAAGAACACTGACCTTTCTATTAAAGGAGACATCATTTACCCAAGGAGCTAAATATGCGGTCCTTTTCCTCAGTAGCATGACACATATCATCAATGGGATTTTCTGTAATGCAGAATTAAGGAGTGCAAAAAGATGTCACTTTACATGGAAAAGTCGGGTTTTGTTTTGTTTATCCTCTCTCTCTCTCTCTCGTCGAAAATGAGTGCAATTTGAGCCTTATGGAGCACTGAATCTAACACAAGATCTTGCAAATTTAAGCCAGGGCTGCAACTAGATTGGAAATGCACAACAGGAATTAGGCAAGACTTGTATATGATGTTTACCGGTAAAATAGATTAGTTAAGGAATAAAATTCATTTTGTCCTCTTTAGCCACTTTTTAGTGCCCATTAGCATGGAAGATCCCTAAAATTGGAAGTTTGAAATATTCAAGCTGGAATATTGGTTTGCCAAAATGCATATGTCTACAATATTTTTTAACTTATACTTGATTGTCATTTATTGTGGAGATAAATACATTGATTGTAGGCAGTAGGTATCAAACAGCGCATAAAGGGAAATACCATCTTCTTCTGTTTTCATGACAGCATATAAACGACTTAAAATATCGTGTGTATAATTTGGGTGAAAAGCGAGGGTCTAGAGATTCAGGGGATTGTGGGGCCAATGTCACTGTGGTGTATGAGGTCATGCATGCTGCTGGCATGTAATATTCTTTTGTGGTTTTGAAGGCTGTCTCTAAGTGGTGATGGGCTCTGGCGATTCTGTACATCTGTTGCACCGGGACAGGCGCCTCCCATTAGGGGGACCTCTAGTGGGAAAACCAATCTTATTACAAGTGCTAATGTGGATTTTATATCCCATTAGCAATGCTGTAATTCTAATCCATAATTGATGCTGTTTCTGGAGGAGTTACCTTGTTGATTGGTCAATGTTTTAGGCTGCTGCAAAAATTGTATATGTACCTGTCATTCTATTTGTCAAATTTTGGTGAACTATTTTTGTTATCCAGATATTTTAGGATTATTTGTTTCATAATCATTTTTCTTAAGTCTCATTTTTGTTATCCAGTTGATGTTTAGGCTTCCAATTTCTTCATGGATTTGATGCAACTACAAGTCATAGTTCAGTAATTTTTGCTGCTGAAAAATGAGACTTAACCTTTATTTTTTGATGTCTGTTTTTCTTTGGTTTTTCTTTTTTTCTTCTTTGGCTAAGTATTTAATCAAGCCTGTGAAATTGTGTTTGTGAGTTTAAATCATACTCCGTAGTTTCTAACTTTGCATTGGCCCTCAAATTTATTACTTTTCTTTTTTCCATTTTTATTTGAACTTGTATATGTGAAGCAACCTTTTGTCCTTTTGCAAGTGCAGGTAAAGTCTTTGCTTAACAATGCCAAGGGAGGTGGTCCATTATATGTTTCTGGAACATCTTCTAGCCCAAATGCTACTAGTAATTCATTACCTTCCATGTTTCCCGCTGGTAGCACACCTCCACTTTCACCAAGAAGTTCATCTGGCTCCCCTCGAACTGTGAAACAAAGGGCTGGGCCTTCTGTTTTGGGTTCTCCTCTTAAGTTAGTCAATGAACCAGTGAAAGAGCTGATACCTCAGGTTTGTATTTCCTTTGATTTTTCTTTTTTCTTTAAAAAAAAAAATCAATTTCTTATTTCTTAAATGCCGAGACAGAAAGTTTTCCATTTAAATGAATGCTTTTTGCAGTTCTATTTTCAAAATGGTCGTCCACCTCCAAATGAATTGAAAGAGAGGTGTTTGTTTAGGATCAATCAGTTCTTTTATGGCCACATGGATGGATTGCAAATGCATGGTAAGCTCTCGAATATTGATGTCTAAGGTGAACAAATGGATTTTATATGGCCTATGTTTTTATGTTTATTAATTAAGGTTTTTGGCGCTTTGAAGTTGGCATGGTTATTTACATTGTTGCGATCGTTCCTTTTTTCTACTTGCTACTTACAAATCCAATTTGATGTCAGAATTTAAACCTGTTACGAAGGAAATTTGCAAGCTTCCATCATTCTTCTCCACTGCACTTTTCAGAAAGATAGACGTCGATTGTACTGGTATTGTAACCAGGTATAGAGCCATTGAATTATTTGCTATGTAAACCATTTTACTAATGCTAATAACATGGGGATGAATCATTATAATTTATTCCTTCTTTTAAGTTTATTCTGTTTTGGGATAACGTTTTGTATTTTTAGCTTCTGTTGTTTTTTGGGGATGGTGGGGACTGAGCATCATGGGGTGGTTGGTTACGCTTATTTTTTGGATACAATTATGTCTTCATTTCGTCACTGTTCTCCCATTTGCTGAGTTGGTCAGATGTTATATTCAACGCTACTATTTTCATGTGCAATATGGAACAAATCAATATATAGCTGACCTGACGCGATCCAAAATCCTTTAAATTATTTATAGCATCATCTTAGTCTTTTTGAGTAGCATTAGTAGTTAGAAAGGAGTTGACTGCAGATAAACAGCAATTTTTTCTTTGGGTTGCTATTATGATTGCAGAGGTAGTGGTAGAGGAACAAAAAGATGTACTATTTCTCATTTTAAGCCATTTGAAATTGATAAAATTTGTGCTCGCCTGCCTGGTTGGCTTTAGGCAGATTCAGATAATACTAAGGAGTAGAAAGTAGAATTTTAGAGCAAGCTCAAATAATGTGTGGATTCTCATATGGAAATATGTACTCTCTGAGACATCTCTGCTGCTATTAAATGTATATGTCATCTTTTGGCTAGGGCGTTGCTGACAGGATGACTTGTTTAAACTTGATGAACAATTATCCCTGTCCAACAGGCACTAAAAATACATAGTATTTGGTTTTGTCAAAAACTTTTGCCATCTTTTTTAATTACACTTCTGCATAACAGCTCCTCTGATGGTAACTTTGGCCACATAACATAGGGGGAATGCAGGGGAAGCCTACAATAGGGACTTGCCATTAATACTTATAGAACCTTAAGGTCTTGTTTCTTTTGCTTCTCCTTTCCCTTTTCTTTTCTGACCTTTATTTTTTTTGGTGTGGGCGTCCTTTTTATGATTTTTGCAGTCTTGATGCATTTTGGGGTATTGGTGGTGTCTGTCTCCTGTATATCATACCAAGAGTGCCACCCCCCGGCTCTTCTTCTTTCTTTGGTTTTTATTGTCTAGGGACATTTTGAGATGCTATTTTGGTCTAAAATGAGCTGTGTTAGGAGCATTTACATAGCAATAATTGTTTTTCAAGTACCCCTGATCTAGATGTTCAAGTGTGTTGTTGTTTTCAGGTTACATTTACCTTATTTTGTGAATTAATTTTCCTGCAGAGATGCCTTTGTCGATTACTGGATCAATGGCAACATGTTGACAAAAGATATTGCTACTCAAATGTACTTAATATTGAAGCAGCCAGATCTTAAGTACCTGTCTCAGGTGCTTTTCCCATTTTGAGTGTTGTTGTTCCACTTGACACTTAATAGCCTAATTCCAGCAAAATTGAATGGTTGCAGCTGTTGATATGACTTTAATGGTTGACCTTGTATGCAAGGTCATGTTTAGTTCATGACTATATATTGTCTGATTTTGTCATTTAACATGCATTTATCAACTCACTTGCACAGGATGACTTCAAACCTGTGCTTCGAGAGCTTTTGGCAACTCATCCAGGATTGGAGTTCTTACAGAGTACACCTGAATTTCAAGAAAGATATGGTATCTTATAATCTTTTGGTTGATTTTCTCTTTCTGCTGGTTATTTGTTTGATTTCTCTGCTAAATGGATTTTCAGGTGCTTATTTCAATTGATTAATCTAAGTTTAGCAACATGATGTTAATAATATTGTGATACGTGTTACTGATGATGGTATCTTTCATTCCTAGATACTATTAATTGCAATACTGGTTGATCTGACCTTTTGGCAAGCCCAGAAAAGGGACTATGTTGTGATAACTCAGTTATGAATTTGGTTTTGGTCTGTGGTATTGCCCATGTTTCATTGCCTTTTGCATCCAAAACATAGTGAGGCCACACATCTGTGAGTCAAATGTAGGGATTAAAAACATTATGGTTTAATTAGATTAAAGTTAAAATCTTCAAGGATGGAGAACATAAAACATAAAGTGTAAGAGGGAGCAAAATTAGGGAAATTTTTGGATATTGCCTTATTTATTTATTAGTTCTGGAGTTCATATTAGTTGCATCTAATTTATTTTCCAAGCACAAAAATAAGGTGCTTGCTAGTTGCCTACAGTTAAATAGTAGAGTCTGGCCTTTTTTTTTTTCTGGGTGTGAGTATTTTATGTTTCACTTGCTGCAGGTTTGTGGACAGTTTTTTTTTGTTATGAATTGAATTTAATTAATCCATTAAGCATAAAATTCTTCCTCAAATCCTCAATTTTGGGACATGGATTTGTCAAAATGCCCAAATTGTATTCCAAGTAACAGTGGTTGCTAGTTATAACTTGTTTTCTCATGAGATGTGGCATTTGGGTTTGAGAAAAGTTTTGCATTGAGACAGTAGACGTACTTTAGCAACTTTTAAATTGCTGTTAAACTTGTCTGATGGTTTGACAAGCATGGATATAAGCTGGCATCTTGTAGCTGTCCCTCCCCCCCTCTCTTCTAAATTACTGTTGTTTTCATCCTTTAGTAACCTAATATGGCTTCTTTCCTATTGCATCTTAACATTCAATTTTATTGCATTTGCCAGCTGAAACTGTAATATACAGAATATTTTACTACGTGAATAGATCGGGTAATGGTCGTCTTACCCTCAGGGAGCTAAAACGTTCAAACTTGATTGCTGCAATGCAACATGCTGATGAAGAAGAGGATATTAACAAGGTTTTACGGTAAGTGCATAATTGGTGGATTGGTTTGTGGGGTTTTGGTGGCACCTTGTGTTCATTTTTCTTCTGAACTGATATTTGTTCGTATTGATATTGAAGTAGATAAATGCATTTTGGTGGGAATTTCCAGAACTTATTCAGAAAGTACTTCTCGGTGTCATTTGTTTGTGTTCTCATGGACTTTCTTTTGTTAGTTGCCCAGAGTTATTTTACAGGAAAGCTAAAATTAATTTTTTGAAATATGGTTTCCTTAAATCATGTCTGTTGAAATAAATTTTGAAGCCTGTCAAATCAATCTAATATGATATATTACCTTTTTCCCTTAAAGTCAACTCCAGATTCTCTTCACTTTTGAAATTTTTTGTTTTATTTTCTGCTCCAGGTACTTCTCTTATGAGCACTTTTATGTGATATATTGCAAGTTCTGGGAGCTGGATACGGATCATGACTTTCTAATTGATAAAGAGAATCTTATAAGATATGGTAACCATGCCCTCACCTACAGAATTGTTGATAGAATATTTTCTCAGGTTTGTGTCTTCATTTTTTGCTCAAGTTTTCATGCACTGGATGTGCTTTGCTCTAGAATGAAGAATTTAAGTTGGAGTTTCTTCTAATTTTCATAGGTTCCTAGAAAGTTCACAAGTAAGGTTGAAGGAAAGATGGGATATGAAGATTTTGTTTATTTCATATTGTCAGAGGAGGATAAATCATCTGAACCCAGTCTTGAGTATTGGTATGTCTATGTGTTTTTATTTTTGAATTTTCAATTACAAGCCTGTTGAGATATTAGTTTATTATTATCATGTCGTAGCAGGGAGAATGTCTTCTGTATGCCTTGTGCATGAAGAATGATGTTAGGCATTGTTTTTGACGGATTTGCTATGGTTCCCATGTGGAGGCAAAATTGGATTCCTTACGAACAAAGGGGAAGTATGGAATACTTGCTACTGGGAGAGTAGCTTACTCTCAATTTCAAAAGGGTTCTTTTCTATTAAGTCTTTTGAACTCTTTACCAAGGGAAGCAGCAGTAATTCCACTTCAAATAATTAATGAGTAATAATAATAAAAGGGTAAGAGGATGTATGTGAACAAGTTCTCGGTAAAGAGAAAGCAAAAGTATTTATCAGGATCATTAATTAATCTTTTTGCGCTTTTCTATGTGTCTGATCAAATACTGAACTGTAGGTCTTGGTATGGTTTTCACGGTTTTGATTGGCTTCTCAAGAGTCAAATTCCTTGTATCAGCTGTTTGAGAATTCCTACCTCCTTTGTCCTGAACTTGATTTCTTTAATGTTCAAGTAAACCAAAAAATTCTTTTACAAGTGCAATTATTGAAATGCAAAGCAACAGTTGTAGAAATCAGATTATCACATATTTCTGTTATACCATCTGGAAAGTGATATCTTGTTGAGTATTGTAACATCTGAATTGACTTTTCTTTTGGTTAACTTTTTCGGATTAGGTTCAAATGGAGACATTAATATCAGTTTTTTGCTTAATCAGGTTCAAATGCATAGACTTGGATGGAAATGGTGTTCTGACCAGGAATGAACTACAATTCTTCTATGAGGAGCAGTTGCATAGAATGGAATGCATGGCCCAAGAGCCTGTTCTCTTTGAGGATATCTTATGCCAGATTGTTGACATGATCACTCCTGAGGTCAACTTTCGCTTAATGCATAGCTTAAGTTATACATTTTTGGGCAAAATATATCAGCCACCCTTAAACTTTTATAAATTTTGATTTTCACCCTTGAACTTTAAAATGTGTGATTTTAGCCCTCGAACTTTTAAAACACCTAAAAAATTACCCTTTCAACAATAAAAGCTCAAGTACCAAAATCATCAGATTTTAACTCTCATTCCTCTGTTTTTAATTTCTAAAATATTATTCTTCAACTTTAATCTCGCTCTCTTCTCTTCGAATTTCTTCATTTATCAACAACAATTTTAAGATATAATTTCAAACCTTTTATGTGACTCAATAATCTTGAGATTACTCTTTCGCACTTTTTTTAATCTAACCATATAACAAAAATGACATATTTTACCGTTTGATAAACAAAACTAAGACGTAAAGATGAAGAAGAAAAAAATCGATTCAGTTCTTAACGAATATTAATTTTCTTAGCATCTCTATAGGAAGGAAGAATAAATTTGAAAGCAGAGGTGAATTATCAAAAAAAAAAA
Organism: Voacanga thouarsii; assembly: GCA_026120185.1. NCBI lineage: Eukaryota > Viridiplantae > Streptophyta > Magnoliopsida > Gentianales > Apocynaceae > Voacanga > Voacanga thouarsii. The sequence goes on along the minus strand of JANUWF010001067.1, from coordinate 814,421 downwards.
AAAAATCTAAAAAGAGAAGTGAGAGACGCGCAAGTCACAGTAGTCTTTTTCTGTCATATATAGAAGTTACTTTATAAGAATTAGAATAATGACACCACATTATGAGAATTGAGTAAATGAAAATACCTATAAAATAGGTCATGTGAAAGTCATGTGATGAACTTCCGTGAGCACTTAATAGTTTTAATTAATGGAAGAACTAATTCGAAAAGAAGAGAGCGAGATTAAAGTTGAAGAATAATATTTTAGAAATAAAAATAGGAGAATGAGAGCTAAAATCTAGTGATTTTATATTGTACTTGAGTCTTTATTGTTGAAAGTGTTATTTTTTATGTGTTTTAAAAGTTCGAGGGTTAAAATCAAGCATTTTAAAATTCGATGGTGGAAATCAAAATTTGTGAAAGTTCAAGGGTGGCTGACATATTTTGCCCTACATTTTTTATTCAATGTTTATGTGATCTTTCTTCTGGTTTACTTGTTTCTGGATGAGCATAATTAGTGGTAAAATAGATTTATGTCCTGTCGGGTTGTGACTACCACAGTTGCGTGTAATATCTTTGAAGCATTAGACTTTTTACTTTTCTTTGAATTTGGATTAAAGTTGTACAAACTCATTCGTGTTTATTATTTAAAGTAGGTGAAAGTAGCTGAGTTGTGATTTCCCTTAGAAGGGAGATGGTCTAAGTTGTCTAGTATAATCTTGTGAGACTTTTAAATATATTATGTCCTTGTATAGTGGAATTGTGCAAAAAACAAGTTTGGGTATCCTAAAGATGATTTGGCACTTTATTGTAGCCTAAAGATGCTCTCTTGTCTGTATTATATTATGTTTTCATGTGGCTGGTGCTGAGGTGGTAGATGTTCTGCTTACCTGGCATGCTCAGCTGTGATATTGATCTGTGATGTTAAAGTTTTTCTCCTTGCAGGATGAGAAGTACTTTACATTGCGGGACCTAAAAGGAAGCAAGTTATCAGGAAGTGTGTTCAATATCCTTTTCAACCTTAATAAGTTCATGGCCTTTGAAACTCGTGATCCCTTTCTAATTCGTCAGGTAATTAAGACAGTTTTGTCTGCTCATAGTGAAACAGAAGTTTCACAGGACATAGACAATGAAGTCATTTTTGGATATGTGGTACCTGGTGTGGTTAGAATTTCTGAGACTATTCTTTCTTTTTTTGGACAGGAGCGTGAAAACCCCACATTGACAGAGTGGGATCGTTTTGCACATAGAGAGTATATCAGGCTCTCAATGGAGGAAGATGCAGAAGATGCCTCTAATGGAAGTGCAGATGTTTGGGATGAATCACTTGAGGCCCCATTCTGAGTGTCTGTGGGTAAGAGACTATATGCGATACTCATCTTTGAATTGCATATATGCAGTATGATTACTGTTAGCATGATTTAGGTACATTCACGTGTGTCATGTTTATAGTTTCAAAATAGTACAGGCAAATTAATGATTATGAGAATTGTCTGTCATCTTGTTGGTGAACCTCATTTTTCTGATGGATGCTAAGTGATTACCTTGAATATATATATATATAAATCCAAACTATTTCTGTCATTCTCTGGATAATCTTCTAAAGGCAGTTGGAGAAATTACATTGACTTCGTTGTCTTGTTATTCCAGATGTCTATAGTGAATTCCTTAGTTCATGCTCGCTATGCAGCAGATACCAGTTAATTCAAGGGCAAATCATCAGATGGAACCTGCATTAGTGTTCAATACTTGGATTCTTCGACCAAAGATCTGTTTTTGCACGGCCAGAATGGAGTTTTGTTTGACCTGCAAAGAACATGCTTGCCAAGCTCAAGAGCTGCAAATGTTCCTTGCTAGGAAGCCTCTGGCTAGGATGTTAAAAGGGCTTGGGAGAGGTAGGGGCCAGTTGAAGAATAGGTTATAACCAAGGACGCTTTGCGGTTTTCTGTGACTTCTGGCACCTCTTCTTCCTTTATTAGTTGTAAGAAAATATTTTAATAATTGTTTCTTCCAGAGCCAAAGTCTAGTCTCTTTCTTAGTGCCTTTTTTATTTCTTTCTTTTTCTTTCCCCCCCTCCCCTTCCCTCTTCTCGTTGGGGCTTAGCGTGAAGAGAACTCGGGGCCATGTCTTCTGCTGTTCTTTTTAAATTCTTTCATAGTGGTCTATTTTAGAGCTGTCTGTGGATTTTCTGTAATGTTATATTATTATTATCTGATATAATTTTGGGTTTACAGCTGTTGTTTGTACCTTACGCAGTAGAATTTGAAATAATTTACGGAGATGAGTATTGTGGTAGGTTAGTCGGTCATCATGAAGATCAAGCATATTGAGGAGTTGAAAAAGGGGGAATGGTGTGGATTATGTTTGAGCCGGACGTGGTAGAGAACCCCAGGCCATAGCCCTTAGACTTGTTGGATGCCTGATCTTAACATCATCGGAAGAGGGTGGTAGTGGTATGCGATGTACAAATTATATCAAATCATAAGCTAGGTTGCTGCATTTAGCCATGGGTAACATTCGTTTGTAGGAGGGTGTGTGTTTCACACATGGGAAGTATTTCCTTACCTCTAATGGAAGTTTGCTCTACAACTACATTCAGTGAACAATTATGTGCCCGTCTTAAGTTCATTTTTAATACTTATAACACTGATGATTTTTCTTTTAGAAAGAGGTTTTAATATACTATTGAGATTGAAAAATATTGTTTATTAAATTAGAGTTGTTATTAAAGAAGAAGAAAGTTAAGATGATACGATTTAATTATTAAAATTTAAATTATTATAAAATTATGTATTTTAATATTATATTTTTTCTAGATCTTTATTCCTTCCTAGCCTTCCCAATTTGGGAGAAAGGCCAGTGTGGACAAGGAATACGCCCTTAGTTTACTTTTCTCTCATTTACATACCCTTGTTTACTTTTAAAATAAAATAATAATTTTATAATTTATTTATAATAAAATATTTTAAGTTGAAATTAGAGATTCAAATTCAAAAAGATGAAGTAAGTTTTATATGTTCAAAACACGTGTTGGCCTTCAAAGACACGGGGAAAAATTAATGTCCCTCCGCGTCACCCGTAAGAACAAAATAAAGTGGAAGATTTTTCATTTTCATTTAGAAAACTCCCTTTTTTTTGTTTTTTTAAGAGGGTTAAGTACTTTTTTTTTTCCAACTAGTTATGTCCCTTAATATTATTTTTGTAAGATTTTGATCTTTTCTTTAACTGTCTAGCTAACGATAACATGTCATAAGGACAAAAAAAGTTGTTTAAAAAAAATTATGGGACCTAAAAAGTTAAAAAAAAAAGCTAAAATCATAAAAAAAATAAAAATTAAGGAACTAAATTGGAGAATTTTCTACACAAATAAGCTAAACCCTAAACTCTAAGCCATAAACATAAGGGAAAAAAATCTTTACAATTAACTTAAAACTTGAAACTATCCTATAGAAGGATCATATGACTACAAATCTCCTTCAATTAAAGATCCGTGGTATTGCAGAGCCATCTATACATCCAAATTAAAGTCATGCTACCCCAACTAAATTGGCCATAAGTGCATACGTCTTCAAGAAGGGCAAGTAACGCAATGACAACAAGTATTCTGATTTATCAAACAAAACTAGGCCATCAATAAGTAGGAGAAGTAATCTTCGGGCCCTTTGCAATACCTCTCAATCAACGGAGTAATGACATCATGATCTGCCTATAAGTAGAGTTATAAATGAATCGAACATTTATGAATAAAAGTTCATTCGAACTCGTTAATATTCGAATAATATTTGTTTGATTAATAAACGAATGAATTTGAACAAAACATTATGTTCAATTAGCAAACGAATGAACTCAAACAAAATTATATGTTCAGTTAATCAATAAACAAACTCAAACGTGCTCGTAAACATATTATATATTTTTAAAAAAATAATTTTATAACTTATATATAGTTATTATATTTATCTATATTTTATAATATTAAAATATTTTATTTTATTTATTTTTATTTATTTGTATTTACAATATTTTTATACTCCCTCCGTCTCACTAAAATTGATAGTGGTTGACTTGGTACGATATTTTATACAAAAATAAAAGTTAAAATATAATTATAATATAATATAATATAATATAATAAAAATAAGAAATATGCAGGTCTCATAATACTTTATGTCAAATCTAAGAAAATAGAAATAATATATGTAGAGTATATTGATTGTTTTATAATAAATTGTATAGTAAAAACTTTTCTTTTAAAAAAAGTGTCAAATTTTTTAGGACAGCCCAAAATAGTAAGTTGGACAATTTTGTTAGGACTGAGGTAGTAATATTTATTTATTTTAATAATATATTTATATATTTATATTTATTTTATAATATATTTTATTATATTAAAATATAAACGAACAATTGATTTTTTCAAATTTAAGCACAAACAAATTCGAATATTATCAAATAATAATCGAATAAACTCAAATATGAACTCGAATTCGATTAATAAACAAACGGACTCAAATAATATTCAATTCTATTCGAACTTGAGCTCGAAAATATGGTATTCGATTCGTTCGTATTCAAATACAATTCTACCTATAAGTGACCAACTACGCATACACCACCAAACCTAACAACATTGATATAATCTATTATTCGAGGAATGAATGAACACATATCTCAAAATTACAAATCACATCACCTAAAAACTAAAGACACTTCACATGCCTGAGTATGTTGTGTCGTAATTAAGAAAAAACTATATTCGACCTATCAAGATAATAAACCTTTTACAACAAGCCCTAAAACAATATTAGCGCATACCCAATTCGTTCTAAAAGAAGTGGAACAATAAATAAATTAATAAACAAATTATTCAAGTACTAAGCTAACAAATTAATGTTTACTATTTAGAGTTTATGATTTGGATTTTTGAGGTTTAGGGTTTGGAATTTATCGTTGTAGGGTTTTAGAGTTTAGGATTTAAGGTTTTTAGTATGAGTATTAAGATATAGAGTTTAGAGTGAACAATCTTTTAGGTTTATTAAGGGTTTTAGTTGTATTAACATTAATTGTTAGGTATTAGGGTTTCCTTTATTTTGCATCAAGAAGAGTAAACAATTTACTTATTAATGCACATAGTCTCTTATGTGCCAAGCATTAGGACAAAGGAAAGTGGTGAAAGTGTTGATCATGTAAAAGAGTAAGCTCCTAATGAATTAGGACAAAGGAAATTGATTTTCATCTAAGCAAGTCATTTTTTTCAAACTTTTTAGTATACATATTCTCTTATATTTCGAGCATTTGCATATGAAATAAAATAATTTTATAGAAATAAATGATTTATTTTTCCTCAATAAATATTAGTAAAAGTGTGAAAAATAATTATATATATATTCATAATGAAAATTTATCAATTTAATTCCTTGATTTTTATTTTTAACTGTTTTATTTTATTTTTTTACTTTTTAAATCTCTAATTATTTTTGAACAATTTTTTTTTTTATCTTTATAACCGTTATCACTAGTCAGTAAAAAAAAAAAAAAATCGATTGATTTATAGCACTGTAAACCGGTACAAACCGATCGGGTCATGTTGATTTAATAATTAATACAAACTTTGCCTATTGACCGATAGCTTAAATTAGCAATGGCAAGTGGGACGGGCCGGGCCGGGCTCGAGCGGTAAACCGCGCACTGTGCGCCGGTCCGGGCCAGGGGGCAAAACCCCTGGCTCGCCACGGGCCGGCCTGCCTGGGGAGAGCCGTTGGCAATGGCTCTCCAAGTTTTTCTTTTTGCATTTCAGCCCCCCAACGGTTGAAATATTTTTTTTTTTGCATTTTGATCCCTAACGGTTATATTCTCTTTTTTAACCCTCAAAACTCTATAAATACCCCCCAATTCAACCCAAAACTCATCAAACACTCTCTCATTCTCTCAAACTCTCCCTAATTCTCTCAAACTCTCTCCAATTCTCCATTTTCTCTACAAAAAGTATTAGAATAGAATTTATTTTTGTGTTATATTTTTTTCAATTCTTCAAGAAAGTATTCATATTTTGAAAGATTGTTGAATAGCAGAATAGTGGATACAAGAAGTAAAAAGCTCCACAAATTATTGTTATTCTTTCTTGAATCTTGGTCATCAACGAGTTAATATTTCTTAATCTTACATTCTTATATTTTAGCTTTTATTAATTGTTTATTTGTTTTAGTTATTTGTTTAATTTTTAAGTTAATTTATTTTTTATATTTTTCAATTCTCTTATTTCATTATTTGTTAATACTTTATTTTTTTGAACTTTTATTTGAATTTTGATTTTTTTTTTAAGAAATAATGGATCCAAATCAATAACATCATTTTTCTTCATCCCAATCAGTTGCACATTTTAATTTTAATATATATCCAACTTTGAATTTAATAAATAGTGAAACAGGTAATGAAGATGAAGGTCCTAGTAGGCCTAGTGTTAATGTTTCACAATCACAACTAACTCCAATAATTAATCCCGACGAATCTAATATAGGTGAGGATGATGTTGAAACAACGGGTGTTACAACTAAAGCAACAATATTTATGGTTCGGAATCTTTTTGAAAAGATAATGATAGTGATAGGGCAACATGTAAAATTTGTAGAGCGGTATATGCACATAAGAAGGGAGGAGGGACGGGAACATTAGTTAGACATATGAAAATGTCACATAATGATTGGTTAGAAAATATACTTAAACAACAACAAATACATACTACAGGAGGTCAAATGGTTGGTAATTTTCAATATGATCATAGAAAAAATAGAAATGCATTTGCTAAAATGATTGCTCAAACTAAATTACCTTTTAATTTTGCAAAAAAATCACATTATGAATAATATATGCAAAATAATTGTCAACCAATATGGAAAAGAATTCATAGAACAATATTAAAAAATGATATAATAAAGATATATAAAGAAATGAAATAGTATCTAATTGTTATATTTGATTCTTGTAATTTAAAATTTGCTCTTACTTGTGATGGTTGGACTGCAATTACTAATAAATCTTATTTGTGCATTACATGTCATTAGATAGATCATGATTGGTTAGTACAAAAAAGAATTATTTGTTTTAAATTATTTGAATATCTTCATGTAGGTAGTAGTATAGCTAGAATGATTACTCAAACATGTCGTGAATATAGGATTTTAAATAAAATTATTTCTATTTTTTTAGATAATGCTTCAAATAATGATTCTGCCATAACAATTTTAAAAAATACTATGAATCCTATATTATATGGTATTTTATTTCATACTAGGTGTGCTTATTATATACTTAATTTATGTGTTAAAGAAGGATATAAATATATTGATGATATTGTTAATATAATTAGAAATGTTATTTTATTTGTTAAAACCTCCCCAATTAGGCAACAAAATTTTAAGGCATTATACTGAGAATAAGGTGTATCTTTTAAAAAATTTAGATTAGATTGTAAAATTAGATGGAACTCAACTTTAGATATGTTTGAAAGTGTTATACATTTTCAAAACCAATTTATTAAATTTTGTAATAGTAATAATTTTCAACCTCCACTAACTGAAACTCATTTTGAAAATTGTACTACACTTTCAATATTTTTATTTACTTTCAAAGAAGCTACTGAACTTTTATCGGGATCCTATTATCTCACTACTCATCATATTCTTTTAATACTTGCTAAGGTAGCACATATTTTTTGTGAATATATGTATCATCTCCAATATGATTGTATGGCATTGTGTATGGATCCTAGAGTAAAGACACCTGATTTTCATAGTATTATTGAATATTTATATGAAACATTAGATTTTGATGAATCACAAGCATTTAAATAATGTATGATAAAAGATATAAAAGATAAAACAGTTAAAGCTTTATCTGACATGTATAATTTGTATGAGTTTGAATCTTCTTATTCTAGTTCTCCTAGTTTAAGTAGGCAAGCTTCATCATCTACTAGTCACTTTCAACCTCCGCAAAAATTTACTTCTTCAATTTCATTAGTATTTAATCCATGGGGTATTATGAAAAGTCAAAAAAGATCGACTACTACCTACAACGAAATGGTAATTTACAAGATGCAGTCCTTGGTAGAAAATGAAGATCAGCATTTTCATATTTGTAGTTGGTGGAAGACTTATGTAAGTCAATACCCCATTTTATCTAAAATGGCATGTGATCTTTTGACACCACCAATCTCTACAGTGCCATCGAAAAGCGTCTTCAGTGAGAGTGCTCGAACAATCGATAAAAGAAGATTTCGATTGACTCCTCAAACTTTAGAGATGTTAATGTGTTGTAATAGTTGGTTTGCAGCCGAAGATAAAACGACCAATTCGTAAATTATTGATGATGACTCAGATGATGAATAGGGTGAACCAAGTAGTTAGTTTAGTATTTTTGTAATTAGGAATTTAGAATAAGTAATATTATGTATTTAATTTTATTTTTAGGATATTTATTATATTTTTAAATTTTAATTATTGTAATATTTTTAAGAGGTTTAGGCATCAAATTCCCTTCTTATATAATCTTTATTTTATTAATTAATAAAATAGGTAGGGATCTAAGTCAAACCCCCACCACTTTAAGGTGGCTTTTATAATTTTAAAAAATTATGTTAAGTAGGAGGAAAAAAAAAAAGAATAAGTCACGAGCCGGTCTACTGGCCAAGGGACCGGCCTGACCCGGCCCGAAACCGTGCGGGCCGGCCCATTAGCCATTGCTAGCCCAAATGTCTTTGTTTTCCATCTGCTGCGGAAATCGTTCCTTGATGCTTAGAGGCAAAAGTTGAAAACACTTCCCTGTTAGTCGATCTGCCGACAGGCCGGCCTCATCAGCTTCAGTGACAAAAGGCAGCCGGCGACTGGTGACATGAAGGTGGTGGCATTGGTGAGCGGCGGCAAGGATAGCTGCTATGCGATGATGAAATGTCTTGAATATGGTCATGAGGTCCACACTTACATACTCTTCCTCCTCTTACTTTCCAAAAATTTGCATATAAAAACTGTGAATAATGGAAATTTCAGATAGTTGCGTTGGCAAATTTACTACCGGCTGATGATGCAGAGGACGAGCTCGATAGCTACATGTATCAAACTGTATGCCTTCTGTTCTAATAACAAATTTAGTATAACTTCTAGATTTTGTACTAAATCTTTAGATTTGGATGGCTTTTTTCTCACTTTTAGTTATTTCTTGATTGTTTTAACTGAATATTGTTGCCAGTGTCTTTGGAATTGGTTTTTTTTTTCAGGAAATGGCTAAACTGTGGGCAATTGATATTTTCTAATTGACTGATGTACTATAAATATATACTCCTATGGAGTTAAGTTTTTCAAAGAAACACTGTGACATCTGAATATAGTGAATATAGTGTGTGTGTGTGTGTGGGCGTCCCACAGAGAGAGAGAGAGGGAGAGGGTTAGTTTTCTGCAACACTGAGTCAAATTTGAAATGTTGCTTAATGGAATCGCAAAAATGGGCACCCGAGCTGTGATAACCCTATGATAATTTCCTTGTTCTTTCCACAGTTTTGCACATGTTCATTTTTTTTTTTTAATTTAATGAGGAATTCTTCTGATTATCTCTGCAGGTTGGCCATCAGATAATCGTTAGCTATGCAAAATGCATAGGGCTTCCACTATTCAGGAGACGAATAAAAGGATCCACTAGGTAATCCTTTCAATAGGAAGCTCTTTGGTATATTAAATGATCAATCTTTAGGTTTTTATCAATATTTCATAGGGATCTATAATACATTCATAAAATGACTTTGAGGCCTTTTTTTTTGGGTGGGTTGGGGGTTTGGATTTCATAGGCACCATGGCCTCAGCTACAGTACAACACCTGGTGATGAGGTTGAAGACATGTTTATCTTGTTGAATGAAGTGAAACGGCACATACCATCTGTTGGGGCTGTGTCTTCTGGTGCAATTGCATCTGATTACCAAAGACTGCGAGTAGAAAGTGTATGCTCAAGACTGGGACTTATTTCTTTGGCATATTTATGGCAGCAAGATCAGTCGTCACTCCTTCAAGACATGGTACCACATTATTTTAATCAGTCTTGATGACAGGTCTTTGACATAGTTAGTTATGATTCTAAGTGGTGTTTCTTTTTGTGTCCACCAGATTAAGAATGGAATTGTTGCAATCACAGTAAAGGTACAGTAGGAATTATTGCCCTTTAACTTTGCTATAAATTTCATGTAGTTCCCAATTTGCACTTCTCAGCATTCTTATATGCTTATGGTGAATTGTGATGCATACTCTTAAATTTAAAGGGAAAATGAATAGGTATACTGGAATAGGAATCAAATGAAATGTTTAAATGTGTGGGTGTATGAATATATGGTGAGAGAAGTGTTTTATTGTGGAGCGGCAAGGCAGTGCAACTCATACACAAAACATGAACAAAGAACTTTGAAGATCACAGAGTTCAGATATTCAATAACAGTGTGTCCTGTCGGGGTAACATACAGCTCTTCTTTCCAGCATCAAAAAAAGGTTTCAGTACCTGCGTTCTCATATCCATGCAAAGAAGTGGATGTGTTTAGAAAGTATCTGCAATTCTTTAACTCCCACTGAGGGCGTACATTTGTTGTTTCCAAGTAGGCTTGCATTAATGTAAATTGTTGTGATCTCTTGGTACTTAATGTTCCTAAGGCTAATATACTATTTCACTATTTACCTCTTGCTTCATGGATTATTATGCATGCCACCTTCTCTCAATGGTTTAGGTTGCAGCCATGGGGTTGGATCCCTCAAAGCACTTGGGGAAGGAAATCTCATTCTTGGAATGCTATCTTCACAAACTGAAAGAGTATGTGATTTCTTTTGAAGGATTTTGAATTCATTGTGCTTCAGATTTAGGCATTGCTTAGTTGTTTAGTGAATCAATTTGGCAGGCTGTATGGAATTAACGTCTGTGGTGAAGGAGGAGAATATGAAACATTAACTCTTGACTGTCCCCTCTTTAAAGTGAGTGTCAAATTTCTTAAAGATATGATCTTCAATGGCAGCCCTTCTTATGGTCACAGAAAGATATAGAATTACCACTTTGCAGCACCCCAGAAAACATGTGTTTGACGTAGAGAACTTTTTCAGAATGCTCGTATTGTGCTAGATGATTTTCAAGTTGTCTTACATTCTTCAGATCCCATATGTCCGGTTGGGATCCTTCATCCTGTGGCATTCCACTTGGAGGTAAAGCAGGACACTGTATCTTCAACTGAAAGTAACAAGTGCAATGGTATTAGTCTGGAGGAATCAGATATGGTAACTGAAGTGTTTGGGGATTGCCAAAGTATATGTGAAGTTGCAAGCCCTACTATTGATTTTACCTCAACCTTACTGAAAGCTGATGAAGTGAACCTACACATTTCAAGAGCCAAAAAGGATAATATTTTTTCTCTCTCTTGCTGGTTGCAAGACTCATGTAATACTTCAGCAGGTAATGTATTGTCAATGTGATTGTTAAACATTTGATACCTTGGGATCTAACTTTTGCTTGACAGATTTGCAGGTAGACCTGGTGCTTGTTTTAACAAAAATTGAATTGCAACTTGCTGAATGCCATTATTCTTGGGAGAATGTGCTGTATATTCATCTTTATATTGCTGATATGAATAAGTTTGCAATTGCAAATGAAACATATGTTAGATTCATTACTCAGGATAAGTGTCGTTTTGGTGTACCATCACGCTCTACAATTGAGCTTCCTCTGTTGCAAGCTGGTTTAGGGATGGCATACATTGAAGTGTTGGTGGCAGATGATAACATTAAAAAGGTTTTGCATGTACAGAGTATTTCCTGCTGGGCACCTAGTTGCATAGGTCCATACAGTCAGGTTATAAACCCTTTTGTTTCCCTTCTTGCTAAACTATCTTTGTTTTAGTAATTTTCTGTATCAGAAACTGATATATTATTTGGTGCTTTCTCCATCTGATAGTTCAGGAGTGTTTTGGTTGTTCATTTTTGCTTAACCCCCACATTTTGTGCCTTTTGTTAATACGGTAAAACCATCAATTAACAAATTCACTTTTTTCCCTTCTTCAGGCAACATTGCACAAGGATATACTGTACATGGCAGGTCAGCTGGGGCTTGATCCACCAACAATGTTACTTTCTAGTGGAGGTCCTACAGTTGAGCTTGAGCAGGCACTAGAGAACAGTGAAGCTGTGGCAAAATGCTTCAACTGTTCAATATCTACTTCTGCTATTCTCTTTATCATTTACTGTTCAATCTCTATAAATGAATCAGACAGGAGTACTGTTGAGAACAAAATAAACTCATTCCTTAAAGAAAGGAAATCGAACAATTCAGACAGTGGAAGATTGTCTAATGTGGTTGATCCCATGTTTTTATACATTCTAGTTCCGGATCTGCCAAAAAGGTGATCATTCTGGTCTTTGCCTATGCTTTATTTGTGTAGCATTTTTTCCCCCCCTTTTTCCCAATCAATTCAATAAGGATAACAATAATCTACTTTGCTTGTACTAGGCCAGATGTACATCTAAGCTATACCGATGCATGGCAGTTGCATTTCACAAACTTAAATAGCTTTTCCAACTAAAGTTTTTGCTTATCTTTTACTCTATGTAGAGCTTTCGTAGAAGTAAAACCCCTGCTTTATGCTGGAAGAAACACAGCAACTCGAGCTGATACTGCTGTTGCAGGCAGTTCTAAGGCACTGAATTATTGGGGTTTTCAGCATGAAAGCTGGCATGCCGAATGCCTTCAGAAATATATTGTTGCTGGAGGACTATGTGCTGTCATCCTCTCAATTAAAGAAAATCATGCAGCAAAAATCTGTTCCGCCTTGCAACCAGGTCACAATGATGCAGACAACAAAACAACGGAAAGAATAGCAAAATTTTGTTTTTGTCTTCTTGATGAAGTTCTTTCAGAACATCAGTTCTGTTGGAATGATGTGACGGTCAGTTTCTTTCCATAAAAAAAAAAAAAAAAAAACTTTCAATTGGTTAATTGTTTGGAGATTCATACCATACTTGTCTCATTTGTTTGATCTTCTGCATATATCTGCACATTCTCTAATATAGCAAGCTATTACAAGTTTTCTCATCTCTCCGTACCTTTCTGCAGACTTTGAGGATCTATGTCGCAACAAATTGTATGATTTCCCACGAATCTGTGTCGCTCATTTTTAGCAGTGTATTCAAGGAATTTGCTGAGATGAACCCGGAAATGAGTATTGGTAGTGAGCCCATTTTCAACGTTGTTCCAATTTTGGGTGCTGGGAGGTCTGCAGCATCCATGGATGATGTACTCACCTGTGAACTATTTTCCACCAAAACCTAGTTATAACTTGTATTGGGAGATCAAATCGCAGTTGTTTCATTGATATGCAATTAGTGGAAGACAGTAAACGTATCTTGAAAAAATTACACGTACAAAATGTTGTCTGCTGTTTTAAGTTTGCAACTAAATCTTCGTTGAAACACTCCTGTAAATCACTGCTAATGCCAAAGTTACATTTATTCAATATTCTCTCTTATGATTTCATAATCTTTTTCAGCAGAGCATGCATAATGCTAGCAGTTTAAACTAGTGAATGAAAAAGCATTATAATTCCTTTGTGGTTTTCCATCTTTGATGTAGTATGACAAGTAAAATAATACAAATAGTTCTGTTGATGTATGTATAGATGTCTTATCACAGGAGTCGAGTTTTAATTGGAAAGATCCTCTTACATCTTACCATTAACGCATGGATGATCTCTCAAACTTTGCTCTCCTAATGTTACAAAAAAAATCCTGCCACTCCTACCAACTGGATTGGTACTTGTTTGCTGCTTCTGCATCGCAACCTTAGGAGAATCCAAGAAAGTATCTTCTGTCTCGAGTAGATTAGATATGTCCTGTTTATCAATTAACAGAATACACTAAATTGGTTCCTTACAAGACCATTGGCTAAATTCTACTTAAGTTTAAACAACAAGAAGAGGTCTGTTCTACATTCAAGCCATTAGGATGAGAAGATCTCTCCCCGATGACATTCTCTTGAATATCCTAAGACTCCCTGCTGAAGATGCCCTTAAATATCTAAGTGTTTGACAAAGATGGGAGGACTTGATCTCCACAAAAGAATTGATTGATATGCATTTGCAGCGTGCTTGTTTTGTTGATCCCATGATTCTTCTGAGTTCAGGAGGGATATAAGCAGCTGCTTTCGGTTGATAATACTACAGGCGAATTTGAATTGGCAGATGGCTGACCCATCTCTATACCCTCGAAACCCAATTAGGTACGGATACCATAGAAGGAGCAGCAGGAGCTATATACTGAAATGACTTTGTCTTCTGATGGGTTAGTCCTCTTCTAGATTTTCAAGAAAGGGACGCCTAGAGCCAAGGGATCATATTTCGCGCCTGGCAATCCTACCACCCTGGAGGCAGTAAGAATAAAGGCTCCACATCTAGCATTAGGAGACTGCCGGATACGTGAAAATTGAGCATTTGGTATGCTCTTGCACCCCCTGCTTTAAGGAATATTGCATCATTTGGGGACTACTATATTACTTCGATAAGTTAGGGGATGATTTGAAATTTTGGTTGCTTAACTTGGGATCAGATCCTCCTTGGAGAGGCTGAAACCTTTGTACAAATGTCGATAAGAGTTTTCAAGGTGATTGGAATGCTCCTATACTCTTAGATGGCAGTCTTTACTGGATGCTTGGATGTAGAAGACAGGTCGCCCTTTGAAAGAAAAACCTTGATGGCATTGGACATTGGGAGGGAAGAAGTTTTTGTGATGCCTCGTCTCAGAAGCCACACCATTGACATAGACGTTTGGTTATAGACATGGCTATTCCACAACTGCTTTTGGTATTGACTTGTTAAACAGAGAATACCTACAAGACACAGCCATCAACCTCCATGCATTAAATTTGCAATTGGTTTAATCATGAATGTAAGAAAAGATTGGAAGGACTTATACTTAGCTCCTATGCATTACCTCACATTGGAAGTCTTGTCCCTCTCCGAGACTACGAGGATGCAAGTCTGAAAATTAGATGGACATTCGGAGAAGATGGTTTTCTAGATTTTTCTTCCGTAATACATTTGGATGAAAAACATAATATTCTTTATTATTGTTTTCCGTTCGTGCGCAATTGGTGGTTTTTGTAAGCTTAACTTAAATCTTTCTATTGATAATTTTTTTGGTTAATGTTAGTATTTCTCCTCATACTTCATGCTTGATTTGGTTTCTATACTTTAAAAGTATTAGCAGATTTTCTAAAATTGTTACTCCTTTCATCCCAAACACGCATAAAATACTTACATAGCCCACTTTGACAGGTACGGAAGCAGCATGCAAGGGTGGGAAACCGTAACTCTCGTTTGCTGAGAGACAGATACCACACTAGACAAAATGCATTTGCAATCAAGACATGGAAGTGATATATAACGAGGAAAAAAAAAACACATACATTAGATTGCTTCTGTACTCTTTCATAGACCTTCATTTGAAGCTCTTCCTTCAACCATCTCTTTTGAAGATCCATTGACATGAGAGCTCTTCAGTTCTTCAAGCTACAAGCAGCATACAAAGAGAAAATGATGAAATAGAAGTACTTTGGAAATTCACATGAGCAGAGTTGATGTGAGTGTGTTTGAGTATATAGCAATAAATTCAATGCTCACAATTACTCAAGTTTTACAATTAAAAATGTCAAGTCAATTCACACAACACACACATATAGGCAAGTGTACCTATCGAATAGTATAGATAACATTGACAAGTATCGAAGAACCTTAAGGAACATGGCAATTACCCCTACTTCTTTCTTTTCTCATTGTTTAGCTAATTAAATATGTGAAGTAAATTAGTTAATTATACTGAAAAATCTATCAAGTTCTTACACAAAGATGAGTCATAAGTTCATCAAAAAATTAGAAAAAGAGAAATGCCATGTAACAAAAGGAATTCCCCCATTAAACACCTAAAAGATTAGTACCCCTTAAAACCGTAAATTCTAACTCTAGACACCAATGTGAGTTAAAAATCAATCTCACTCTCTGGAGTTATGAGATTCCTAATCCCTAATTTCTATTAATTGGTATCTCTACCTAATTAACCAAGCCTAAAGGGGCATTAATCACCACTCACAAACCCAGTTACTCTGGAAGCCACAAAATCCCCATCTCTAGGTAATTTCATGAACCCTTTGATTATTTAGCCCTAATCCACAACCTCTCTCTCGGGTTAATCAAAGATAGCAAACATTAAATTAATCAAGTGAGTGTTTAAAAACTTCACCACATCTCTCGAATTCATTAAAGAGAACAATTAATTAAAGAGAATCAACTAAAACCCACATCCACCAACTTAACACAATAAACACAAATAATTAAATGTCATAGAGTGAAAACCATAAATACAAGTAAAATACATCAATCCAAAGCATAAAATAGAGTAAAACCCTTCATTACAACTAAAAATTAAGCTTTAGCATAATATTGCAAAGTAAGATTTACAAAGAGAAGGATAAGAACACTCATAGACAAGTCATTCTTTTCCTCTTCCTTGAAACCTTCTTGCAATCTTCTCCTCTTCTTCCTTGAATCCCAATATCTTCCTCTTCTTCTTGTGTACAAACTTTGTACCTTAAGGTTCATGGAGAGAACCCAAGGTCCTAAGCTGCCCAATACTTCTATTTTGAGGCTATAATGGGTTATTTATAGACAAACCCTCGTGAATCTTCAAAAAGGCCGAACAGGCATGTTTTCTGCAAACATGGGCAACTCAGGAAAGTTCAAGAACCCTGGGCCGCCTACCTGTCTAGTGAGAAGGCGGCCTAGGGAGGTTGAGAGGATGTAATATGAAGCAACTAAGACCTCAAATGTCTGCAGATAATTTCTCTGCCCCTATCTATGGCTGAAAGGTGAGCTTAAAGGAGCAGGTGTTCTGATTAAGAACTTCTCAAATCACTTCATTGGAAACATCAAACTGAATACCCAAATTTGCACGTATACCTTCTTTCATAAAGGATAAAGGAAAAGAGAAAAAACCTGTGTAATATATTTCCCCTAGATATAGCATATTCATTATATGATTACGGCTTGCAGAATATTTCATTCTAGTAGATTTTAGCAACCCAAAACAGAATTCCCTATGAAGTTTACAACCCACAAAAGCTACAAGCCTCCCTCAACTTCAACTGTGGTGCAGGTAATCTAGGTCCTTGATAAAAAATTGTTCTGTCATGAAAGTTTCTCAGACACAAGCAAGGTTCTTCTATAGCACAGCAGTCTCTCTATGATGGAGAGGGGGAGTGGTTAGAAAATGGAAACAACCAGAGGCAAATAAGAACAGCTAACAACATCCTACCTCTCTACATGTTTCTTGATGGACAGCCAAGAGCTCATTATATCTTATTTGCAAATCCGATAATTCAGCTTGTAGCTTTTCATGATCTGACATTGTTGGACCACCTAATTTCTGTTGGATGAACCTGCCAAATTGAGTATGCTTGGCTTACAATGATAATCTCTCAGTAAAGGAATAACTGAAGGGATGGACACATATATGATAATTGTAGATGAAAAAAGTGTGACAATTGTGGTCACAGATGTACTTTTCATTTAGCCAAATCTACACGCTACAAGGTTTAGCAGTCCAGCTGTGCAATTGCTTAATCCATGATCAAATCTTTGTGTTGTTTTGACAATAAAGACATCACAAAGCATTTAAAAACATTTGCTACTTTAGCTAATAGTCACTTCTTTCAATAAAAATATTTAACATAACTAGTGTTAAGGCAACCAGACGACACTTACTCAATTGCTGCAGAAGGTTTGTCATTCTGTTCGTAAAGTGCTACAAGAACTATAGTATACCAGAAAAAGTTATGTAACATGGTTAGAAAGAAATATTATCAATTTATGATGGAATGCATTGAGGGAAAATATTAACAACCTTTAGTCAGCGCATCAAGAACTCCACTGGATTCCAAATACTTCCTAAAAGCTTCCTTCTTTGCTTCCTTTTCCTGCCAAAAAATAACAAACGATACAAACAACAAGGTGAAAGAGAAAGATTCAGCAAGCTTTAACTAAGCTGATCATATATGTTAAAAATTCAGCAAGTTGATCACATATAGATGGCATAATAAGAGGCTATGTATGTTAAATGTATGAAATCATTGGAAAGTACTTTGCAATGGGATGAAAGCACATTTCAGGGCTGTAAGTCTTTTTCAGAGAACAACCTATCCTATTGCCTGTAGTTTTACATGTGCACTTCCTAATCAAGAATGTTTATCAATAATAGTGCACCAAGAGAGAAAGGTTTAAAATAAAGAAAAGACGAGAAACAGTATCAAAATATGCCTTGACCTGGATATCTCAGCCAACATTCACCAGCCAGCAGTTTTCTGGTCTCAATTCTCACGACATCAGTAATAGCAATCTGATTGTAGTTCTGTTACTATCATTTTCCTTCTTCTTTTATGGTACAAAGTAAAAATATTTCCATTACATTGCACAATTTCCACCCATAATACTGAATATGTACAGACTACAGAAGGGAAACAAAAGATGCCGGTAGAGTCAGGATATGTATCAAACACTAAATGAACTCAAAAACTGCACAAAAGAACTAAACTTACAGATGCAGGCTTCCTTGCAGCACAGAAACAAAAAGCAGAGGCAGCTAAGATCTCATGGTAGTTCTGTTGCTTATTGGCCTTTTCTTCTTTACCTTTTTTTAATAAGTTCTGGTGCTTGCTTGATTTAAATGGTCAAATATTGAGAGCAAGACTCTGAAGTCTGGATGTCCAAATTGGTTAGTTGTCATGACTCATTTAAGAATCTTGATGTGATTACAACAAGTCAGGTCTTACTGAACCTCAACTACATTATATCCAACTGGCCATGCTTATTGTTTAAGCAGCCAAGATCAGGTAGCGATGTCATATTTCTTCTTCTTCATGGCTTAATTGTCATATGCAACAAACATAGATTTTTCTGTAACTTCCCAGTCATACGGGTGTTGAAATCCTCTCTAACACATGTAGAAAAGCTGATACAAATATAAAATGGAAAGCTCCATACCTTTAATTTTATTTTTCACTAAATTACTTGAGATCGGATTTATCAAAAATAGTTGTCTTCAAACATCCAATGACTGGGAACAAACTGAAACTATGTGGTTCCAGAAAGAGTAAGACAAAGAGATCTTTTTCGTAGGACACTAGCCAAGTTCTCACACGACAATGCAGGTTTGAATCAGTATATTAATTTGCATCCTATTCTAAATTTTAGCGAAGAGAAACTCAACATTTTTATTTGGGTTGTAAACGTCTTGCCATTCCTCTGCAATTATCTGATTTCAGCTCAAGGTTTGCCACTCTGCTGGAGCTACACATCTTTCCGTTATCAAAACAACCTCATAAGGAGCTGCACAAACTCAATATAAACTCCAACCAAATAAGCCAAGCAAAATAGATGTTTTCTTGCCCTTAGTTTCATCTCTCTTTAGGGGCAAAATTCTTCTGAAGAGATACATCAAGGTGTTTTGATTTCCCTCTTATCTTTTCCTGTTGCTCTCAGGAATTGGGAAACAAATTCTATACATTCTATTCTTTTCCATGTTACGAGAAAATTATTTTCAGAATTTTATGCACATGAAATAAGTTCCAATAAATTGATGAACAGCTTCTTCAGGGAAGCAGCGAAAAGAAGCATTACAAGTAATTCTTACAAACGTCATCACTAGATTCAGAACTATTATTGATCCCCAACCAGTTTACACAGCAACTCAGTACTTGGAATTTCCCATTTAGACCCTCTTGGTTTTAACCAAAGAATTTCCATCATTACTTGCCTGAAACATGAGCCATGTAACTTCCTACTCTAATTTTCCAAAGATTCAACACTGTTTCATATTTACTTCTAACTACCTGCAATACTGAAATCTCAAGATTCAAGGATGTATGGTCAAGCCATGGATTGCACACATTCTGCTACTCAAGCAAATCTAGGTTTTCCTATCAAAGACCATCATTATCCATTTCCATAGACTGAGATTTTAACATTCTGATGCCTAGTATTTAGAACATTTGCTTAGTGATTAACTATCAGATTCTCTTTTGATTTGAAAGGCTTTTGAACAAGCTAGGTCTTTTACCAAAACAAATTCATTAATCATTTCTTAACAGGTCACTGCAAAGGCAAAACAAATCCTTCACTAGATTACTCCACGAAACAGAGAAAGTAAACCCAAAAGTATTATCTCCCTCAACCAAATGAATCACCTCTTTGAAGCAAAAATTTCTTTTTCACCAACTTAAAAAATGCCTTTTGAAGCTATTCGCTCGACCCAGCGTTACATAATAAAGCCTACTCTGGTATCCCTAATTCCACATGGTCTTTGTTTCAACCACATTTCTCAGGATTCAACAACATATCAACATAAACTAAATTGCAATGTACCTAAAATCACATCCATTGCATTACTGCAACAATAATGAGACTGAACAGTATGAGATCAATAGCAATTTGTGCAGAATAAGCACCAAATTCCATGAAATTAAACCAATGGGGACACATTTTCTTAAAATTCCATTCGCTTTTCAGTCCCATCTTCCAATTACAACCTGGGTTCTTTTTTTTTCTCCTCCTTAATTAATAAGCGCTAGAAGTGCGAACAATTCAGTTCCAGCCTTCCAGGTATGATATAAGAATTACCCCAAAAAAGAAAAAAAAAATCCAGGATTTACCGAGCTAGACAAATCTATAAAACAAACACAAATGGAGAATTGAGAAGATCAGTTTCTCTCACCATCTTTTCCTTCTGTCTCTAATTCTTAGTGCACTACTGTACTGACTTCAGTCCAGACCAATGCTGGTGCTGGGTCTCCCTTCTTGATCAAAGAGTTGTCTGCAGCACGTCAAGTGTTGGCTGAGCTGCACAGCTTTATTGTACGTATGAGAGATTGGGAAAGATTAGCGAATCTAATCTTTTCTTCATTTTAATTAGCACGTCTCCCTCCTACTGCATGGCCCTAGCTGTAAAGAATAGAAGTATTTACGTCCCGAAGGAGGTAGTTGAATTGATCGGGTAATAAGCGCAAAGGCGAAGATGTCACGAGTTTGAATCTTATAAATGTCTATTAGACTTTTAGATTGAGCTTGCGTAGATTTATATGTCTATTGGTTTTTTCATTTGAGTCGATTAATCAAGATTTTATATTTTCGAAAAAAATAGAAGTATTTACTCCTAAATCTTATTTTGCGAGAGTGAGAATAAATTCAAATATATATAACTATAGAGCTCGGAAGTGGCCTATAATTTTCAAAAAATAGTCAAGCAAAATTTGACACCTAATTATTAAAAAAAAAGAATATTTTTTTTTAAGAAAGAGTAGATATATTTAATATATTTTGAGTATACCATCTAATTACAAATTTTATATAAATAACTATTATTTACTCATAAAATATTATATTTTTTTCATTGATCCCATATTTTTCTATAATTTAATTTTTTTTTCACTTCAAACAATTTTTTAAAGAAAAGTTACAATCTAAATATACCTCTAAAAAATATATACATAGTCCTACTTCCCAATATTATTATACTGGATTAAATATTGTTGTTCTATACTTCCTACCCTTTAATATTGTTATAGTAGGCTAAACACTATTTGATGTATTTTAACTGATATTGAGATATAAGTAATATTCAATACTTTTATAGTATACTAAACATTATTACAATACACAAAAAAATTATATATGAACTTTAACATAAATTTCTAACACAAAATTCAAGGGATTCCAGATTTTGCATGCAAGATAGTATGTTGTTGATGAAGACATAGAATCTTTCTTTGTCAATTTGTAATTCGGTTTTATACTTATTAAAATATGGACTATCAATAATAATAAATTAAAATAATTATTTAATTGGTAAAATAATTTCTTATCAGATTATAAGATTTTTTGGATTTATTTTTTTCTTTATGTAATAATGCAATTTTTTTTTTTAAATTAATGATGATTCTATGAGTTATAAATTTGTAATCAAATCTTGTAATATAAAAAATTAGTAGACATTAAAGTCTCAACATATGCAACCAAACCTACCTAATGATGGTTAGGATTTAACTCACTTGAAGAAATTAATTTTTTACTTTATATCATATCTTGCATAATGAATTGGAACTTCTTATTAACTCTACTCTAAAAAATGCAAGTAGTTTAATCCCCAGATTAAAACACCTTGAACTCAATAGCAAATCTCAATACACCCTTTGGGGGAAAAAAATGTTGTAATATCACTTCTCAATTGAGATTTCATTTAAATGTTTTAGACAGCCACAAAATGATATATTAAAACGTTACAAAAAATACTTCACCTTATAACTTTTTAGCATATCATAAAAGTCCCTTAATTTTTTTTTTTAAATGACCACATGAAGAAATGGAAGAGAATTTTTATCTCCACTCCTCTTCCATGTTCATTTCCATCCTCACCACTGAAATGAATTGAGAAAATTGAAATGAATTGAGAAAATTTTAACATGAAATTTCTATTACTACATATGATTTTTTTTTTAATATATATAAAATGAAGGAATCATTTTTTGGATTGAAGTTTGTGGGATGGAGATAAAATGGGGTGGCAGGCACACAAAAAAATGATTGTAGGGATTTGGGAATTAATAGGAAAGGGGGTGGTGAACATTGAAGGGAAGATAGAGGGAGAAGACCATGGAAGAGAGAGGTGTGTAAAGATATTCATTTTTATAATAATAATAGTATTATTTTCACATTTCTCATATACGAATGTCTAAATATATTAGTAAATGATCTATGTATTGGGTCATACTTTACAATAAGGTACAGATCATAATTACTTAATATACAGTTAAAAGAGTTTTTGATCGATTCATAGAATTAAACATTTCATGAAAGTTTAAATCATTACATTATAGTTTCTACATCGGGAGTGGATTGTCTTTAAACAGTGAGTAGTATTTTTCATACCAATAATGTAAGCAAATTTTAAATACGTCAAATTAGACCACGTGGTAATAGTCTTTATAAAAATATTATAATAAATAAAGATTGGGCTATTATTGTTACTAGGTGGACGGATGCTTTTATGGTTTGAGTAGTTTGGTTAATCTAGACGTATATACTTTGATATACTATACATAAGATTTCTTCCACGAGATCAATAGTTGCATATATTAGACATGTATATTTAGTTAACCAAGAGGATTTGTACAATAAAACTTCTATACATTTTTCCATGAAATGAGAGATCGCCTATTTGTGACAGTTTAAGATAATCTGTGTAAATTTAGGGTTCTAAAAATGACTAAGAGTATTGTTTTAAGGGTCGCTTTCTTTAGATAAGAAGTTACATTCTTAAATATCATATATTATAAATTAGAGATCAAAAGATGGTAAACGTCATTAAGAAATGTGATAATACCAATCAATCCTATCTCATTAATTGGTGTTATATAGAGGAGTATTACCATTATTACACTTGTATGTTAAAGATAACACTATTATAATATTATATTATCTTAAGAGTCAATATCTTTATGTAATAATAAATAAAGATATTTAAAATATAAAATATAACTATTTAATTAGTAGGGATATTTTATTCATTTTAATAGTCAGTAATAATATATCTTTTTGATTCCCAATGTAACTCTAGAAACCTAAATAATTATTTTAGTCATTGTATAAATTATTTGGATTATTTAAGAATGAGAGAATTTATTTTATTTTAGAAAGTCTATTTGACTAAAATAATTAATTAAGTCCAAGATTAATTCATCAACTATATTAATTAATTATTCTAGAAAATCTAATTTAAAATACAGATTTGAATAAAATAAATAAGAGTTGGCCTAATAATTACATTAAGTCATGTATGTTATGAATTATTGGAATCTCCATTAATTAGTGGAGGCTCCACTAATTATGGATTTATGTGAATTATTAGAAGATTTTTATGGATGTCCACCATTTAGTGGAGACACCACTAATTAAGATTAGTGGAAGATGATGTATGCCATGATGTAATCCACTAATTAGAGTTCTATAAATAGAGCTATTCTCTAAACTTGTAATACACCATTATTTTGTGAAAGAAAGATTAGAGAAAGAATTGTGAGATAAATAAAGAGAGAAGTTTGAAGAGAAATTATTGTGCAAAGAATAGTTAGAATTTTCTTAGTGTGTAGTGTGTAGATTTTATTCTAACACTACCCTAATTTTATAACACGTTATCAGCACGAGTCTCTGCCGTTATTAAAGCCAGAAGACAGGTACGCATTTATTGATCTCGCTAAATTTGAATTTGTAGCCCTTGATATTTCTGAAAAAAAAAATTTATATATCATACAGAAATTCATCTAAATGCTAAAAAAAAGGAGATCCATATGTTATGTGGATAAAAAGAAAGATTTGACCACCTGAAGATGGTCGTACTACCCACTGTACGGTATGAATGGTTGCACCTGAAGTTGTAAGATTGTAAAACCGTGAACTCCGTGATGTATAAAACTACATCTTAGTTAAAAATTTTACGGAGAAAAAGTTATTGATGAAGTTATATTGGAGAAGACATTCTCCACTTTTCATATCCTACAGTAACAATATCGAGAAAAAGGGTATCCAAAATTGACAGCTTTAACATGAGTTATTATTGAGAAATCATGAAGTCGGATGAATCGGCTCAACAAAGACTCCTGAAGTGAATGTCGTTGGCTCCAGCAAAAGCCATCGTTATAGTCGTAGTTGTGGCAGTGGCCGTGGTTATGGTCATGGACACACTCGATATTTCCCTTATCACAGAGAAATACTGGCCACCTGAAGTGGAACAGAAAAGATAATAAGGGAAAAAGATATTTATATTAATAATAAGCATCACATCTTTTATTCATATCATTAGTGTTCATATGAACTTGAGGATACATGCTTATAGTTGCTCTTTTGTAATTGAGCTGACAAATGTAAGATGAAGGTTTGTAATTGTTCTTTTTCAATATTTACATTAGAGGAAGACAAACAATTAGTAATTATGGACTTCAGCTCCTCTTTTTCGACATCCTCTTCCTTTTCTTTCCCCTTTGAGCCAGCATCGAAACTAGCAGCAGAATTAGCCGTAAAATTACTGCAAAATGAGTCTTGGGATTTTATGATCTCCTTAAGTTTATTATAATTAAATTTCTTATTATATTTGGCCTTGAAGCATGATTGTCTCAATTTCTGTGTTTGGTCCTCTAACTGCGTATTAGGACTTTTTCCACCAACTGTTTTTCACATTCCAGTATCGCAATGGCTTCTTTCAACTTCTTCTCAGCCATATGTCCTCCTTCTTCTTTATTTTGCATCTCCTGTAAATCGAAGTGATATCATCAGTTATTTACTTATAAATCTTTCATAGTTTCATACTTGTAAATTATAAGTATGTATGAGAGAGAACCTGAACATTCTTGATTATGGTCTCCAAGCTCACCAATTTCCTGTGAGGCCATCGACGAATTCCTAACTCCATACATCTTTTCTTGAGACGGGTTATGCCAATATTCAGTTCTTTGGCTGCGCTCTTGATTGGTAGGTAAAAGTACTGCGAAATTGTTTATCTTGATAGTGTTTGGGAGTTATTGCCCTTCTTCTCTCTCTGCCTCTTAATAATCTTCTTTTCCCCAGGAATTTTGTCTGCAATAATATCTTGAACTTCGATATTATGCATTTCATGAGTACTTACTCCGACTTCGTTGCCAAGACCACTCATTATTTCTCCTAGAAAAAGAAAATAATATCAGTAAAGGTAATACCATTCAAAATCCATGTTTAAATGTATAATAACCTGGAAATATATTCTGGCTTTGTTCAAAATCCATTAGAGAGTAGAAAGGATCATGCACAAGCATATTCTCATTCAAAGGAATAGCATCAAGAGGAACAGTATCAAAAGCAGTCTCTTGTAGGGGCAGATCAACTTGGTCCAAAGCAGTATGTTCAAAACTTCCACTGATTTACATAAAAAATAAACCAAAAGAGAGTTTAATTTCATTATCAAGCATACTAAAAACAAATGGAAGCCCTCAAAGGTATCTCACCTGAAATTAGGAGGAAGCGGTTGGTTTGAAAAGGAAAATATATCAAAATCTTCTGCGTTCGAATTAGGCAGAAGCGGTTGGTTTGGAAAGAAAAACATATCAAAATCTTCTGCGTTCGAATTAGGCAGAAGCGGTTGGTTTGAAAAGGAAAATACATCAACATCTCGCTGCAGAAACCGAGTCAAAATTTGACTATGTCTCAAATGAATTATGAGTCTCCATATCTGCTTTGTGATTTTTATTTTTTATGTTTACTAATGACTGATAACTGAGATATATATCGATACATATATATATATATATATATATATATATATCTGTATGAGGAAGAAGAAGAGGTAGATGGTAGGTAGAGGGTCGGAGGAGAAGAAAAGATAAGAGAGGAAGAGGAAAAGTCAGTACCGGGAAGAGTGAAAAAAAAATGAGATATTTTTCTTGACATTTCCTACTTGTTATCATTTTCTTATATTTCTTTTCTTATTCTCTTGTGAAATCATTATTCCCTAAATTAGGGGGAGAACAGAAATAATACAAGAAAGATCGTGATTGGACAACATCATTAAATTATCTTGATCCGCATACAATCACGTGTGAACTTGAAGTTCAAAAGATAATTCATTTGTAAAGCATTGCAAATCAAATGCCAGACGCTTTTGTTGACTCTAAAAGAGTAACAAAATCGCATATGCCAGCCATAAATGCTCCTATTCTAATTGAAGTTCCAATAGAACAAAAGATTTTACATATAACTGTTGAGCCAAAAGCATGCCAGAAGCATGGCCGACCTCTTGGTTCTAAAGATAAAAATCCTCGAAAGAAGAGAGGATTAATAGTCCAGATGATCATATTAAAGCAAAGAATGATAAAGACCAAGAGAAAACTTATGACAAAGAACCAGACATAAATGAAAGTAACACTGAAATTGCTATCCATTATACCACTTCCGGTAAAAGTTGGAATCGGATAGAAACAATTATTGATCATATGTTTGCATATAATATCTCTTGATGTTATACATGATAGTGATAATCCTGAACCAATATCAGTTGATGAATGTCGGCATAGAAAAGATTGGCTGCAATGGAAAGATGTGATTCAATTGGAGTTAAATGCACTGACACAACGTGAAGTCTTTGGACCTGCAGTCCGAATACCAGAAGGTGTAAAACCTGTTGGCTACAAATGGATATTTGTGCGAAAGT
Source organism: Voacanga thouarsii (assembly GCA_026120185.1). Taxonomy (NCBI): domain Eukaryota; kingdom Viridiplantae; phylum Streptophyta; class Magnoliopsida; order Gentianales; family Apocynaceae; genus Voacanga; species Voacanga thouarsii. The sequence goes on along the minus strand of JANUWF010001067.1, from coordinate 787,101 downwards.
ACAATGAAAAGAGTGAAATCATTCGATATAAAGCGCGATTAGTAGCCCAAGGTTTTTCACAAAGATCAGGTATTGATTATGATGAAACTTATTCTCCTGTTGTTGATGCTATTGCACTCCGATATCTTATCAGCTTGGCAGTACATGAAAAGATAGATATGCGCCTATTAGATGTTGTCACTGCTTACTTGTATGGAAATTTAGAAAATGATGTTTATATGAAAATCTCCGAAGGATTTCATATGCCTGAAGCATATGAACATTATCCTCGTGAAAATTACTCCACCAAGTTGCAGAAATCATTACATGGCCTGAAGCCATCTGGACGCATGTGGTTCAATTATCTTAGTGAATATTGATTGAAAGCGGGATTTAAAAATGACCAGGTATGTCCATGTGTTTTTATTAAGAAATCTGGTTCTAAATTTGTGATATTAGCTATATATGTTGATGATATTAATCTTATTAGAACTCCTGAAGAACTCCAAGAAACAATTGATTATTTAAAAAGAGAATTCGAAATTAAGGATTTTGGTAAAACCAATTTTTACCTTGGTTTACAAATTGAACATCTGGAGAGTGGAACATTTATTCATCAATCAACATATACAGCAAAAGTGCTAAAAAGATTTTACATGGACAAAGCACATCTATTGAGTATTCCAATGATCGTCCGATCATTAAATGTGGATAAAGATCCTTTCCGACCTCAAGAAAATGATGAAGAACTCATTGGTCCTGAAGTACCATATCTCAGTGCAATTGGTGCATTAATATATCTTGCTAATAACACACGACCTGATATTGCTTTTGCTGTCAATTTATTAGCAAGATTTAGTTCTTCACCAACACGATGACATTGGAATGGAATTAAACAAGTCATTCGACATCTCCAAGCAGCTACTTCTTCAAATCATGCTGAAATTATAGCCATTCATGAAGCAAGTCGAGAATGTGTATGGCTAAGATCCATGATTCATTATATCTGAGAAAGTTGTGGATTATCATCAATCAAAGATATTCCAACTCCTCTTTATGAAGACAATGCAGCTTGCATAGCTCAATTACGAGGAGGATATATTAAAGGAGATCGGACAAAATAGATTTCACCAAAATTCTTCTTTATTCATGAACTCCAGAAGAAAGGTGAAATTGATGTGCTACAAATTCGGTCATGTGATAACCTCGCAGATATTTTCACGAAGACTCTACCGACTGCAACATTTGAAAAGTTGAGATATAAAATCGGTATGCGTCGGTTTAAAGATTTAAAGGAATCATCTCATCAGGGGGAGTAATAAACAGACATATAGAATAGTGTACTCTTTTTCCTTCACTAAATTTTTTTCCCCACTGGGTTTTTATCTAGTAAGGTTTTAACGAGGCATATTCTTTATGTAATGGATGGACATCCAATGGGGAGTGTTATGAATTATTGGAATCTCCATTAATTAGTGGAGGCTCCACTAATTATGGATTTATGTGAATTATTAGAAGATTTTTATGGATGTCCACCATTTAGTGGAGACACCACTAATTAAGATTAGTGGAAGATGATGTATGCCATGATGTAATCAACTAATTAGAGCTCTATAAATAGAGCTATTCTCTAAACTTGTAATACACCATTATTTTGTGAAAGAAAGATTAGAGAAAGAATTGTGAGAGAAAGAAAGAGAGATGTTTGAAGAGAAATTCTTGTGCAAAGAATAGTTAGAATTTTCTTAGTGTGTAGTGTGTAGATTTTATTCTAACACTACCCTAATTTTATAACAATGTATTGATTATTTTGGGTTTTAGTTAAATTAAAAGGGTCCATTAAAATAATAAATAAAGTGAGTTAATATTTTATTATTTTAATTCTTAATAAAAGATTTAAGACAAAAAATAAAAGGCCTAGTTAGCGGACCATGAGGTTTCTATTAAACCCTCTCCTCAATTTCTTTCTCAAGAAAAATATTCCTATCATACTTTTACTGATAGCTTGTGTGGGAGTAGATATTTGGCGAGTGTTCTAGTTGGTACAATCGCAGGGTACGCGGTTCAGATAAGTCATGGATAATCTACTAATTAACCAAATCCGATTACTGCCATGATTTCTTCTAATCTAAGAAGGAAAAGTAAGCTTGCGATCGTAATATTTGATAAAAATTTTTAATTTTCTACTGTACTTCTATGATATTCGATCCAACAATAATAGTGGGTATCACAGATGAAAGAAGGAGAGAGGGAATGTGGGAGCATAAAAGACTAAAAGGAGAGGAGTGATGGCTGGAAGAAGAAGGAGAGAGGAGAGGGAGGGTGGTGGTTGGAAGAAGAAGGATAGAGGAGAGGATAGAATGGCATAGGCCGGAGGAAGAAAAAGAAAGGAGAGGAGGGAGCGGTGGAGGTTGGAATGAGGGAGTAGCAACGGTAGGAGGAAGAGAGGAGGGAGTTGTAGCTACTGGGAAAGAGAGTAAGGAGAGGAGGGACATTGTCACAGATGGAAGAAGAAGGTGAGGAGAGAGGTGGGAGTGGTGGTGGCTAGAAGTGGATGAAGCAGAGCAACAATTGTGTTGCATATGGAAAATGGAAGAAGAAGGAGAAAGGATGATTGTGTGTTGTAGATGGAAAATGGAAGAAGAAGGAAAGAGGGGAGGCCAGGGTTGGCAAGTTGGGGTAGGTAAGGTAGAAGATTTTAGAGTTTTGGTTTGCCAAAAATAGTGTGAGTAATTTTAGCATATCATATAACTTTGAGGAGTGACATTTGAATAGTTTTTTTTAGGAGATATATTAAGATTTGCCCATGAGTTTAGGATGTTTTTGGTAACTAACCCCTATGCATATATTAGTGTATATAAACATATTCGAATATGGATCATTATAGACATCCATGCGAGATTAAAATGAAAACAACTTCAACTAATAACTTGATATATTTTTTCCTTTAGGTTATATGCATTAGAATGCAAAATAATTGTTTTCTCACTTGCAAAGGTTTCCAAAGTAAAAGAGTAAGTGAAAACAAGCAAAAATGAGTACACTAGGAATGATAATAAAGATAACAAAGAGAATTTGAAATTTGTGCTATTCTGATAAATCAAATGCCTTTTGTTTTAAAACCAAATTAATGGTTCATTTGATAAAATTAAAAGTTAAAGACTAAAGTTTGAATAAAAAAATTGAATTAATTATAATTTATTTTTATATTATATTTTATTACAACGTAGTTTCAATATAAGACAATATTGATAATTAAATAAGTATTTAATATATTAATGTTTCAAACTTAAATAATTTTTATTTCACTTAAATAAAAATTTAATACGTCTTAATTAATTAAGTAATAATAAAATTTTATTATCAAATATATTTAATTAATTAAATATTTAATATTATCTATTATTAAATACACTTAATAAAATAAGTACTTAATTGGGTTAATAAATAATCTTAAAATTAAAAATACAAAGAGAAGGTGTGCTGATTTTATTTTTATTCTTGAGTAACTATTACTTTTGGAGAATTTATACATATTAAGGAAGTTTTAACATATATAGAGCTAAGTAAAGATTAAATTATCTTCATTAGAAATTATAAATTTAGTTTGAATATTGTAAAATAATAAATGACAAGGGTACAATAAAAAAATCAATAAATATAGTATTAATTTCACAAAATGATAAATAATTATAAAGAATTCTAAAAGCGATAATTATTTGAAAATAAAGAGAGTAATTACATCTAATTTGTCTTGTCTATCAACCATTGTGGATGAATAAATATTACTTTGAAAAGTAAAACAGGAAAAATGGCATTTTCACATATCTTTAACAATGTAATTTTCAAAAACTAATTTACAAGAAGTAGAGGGGTTTCATTGCAATTTTGGAGTAATATTTCCCTTCCGGTTCAACCACTAATGGTCTGTCCATGAACACACCGAGCCCGGTTCACGGAGAGATATTTATTTCTCAAAAAGTAAAAAAATAAAAGGAAAAATAAAAGGGATATAAAATATCTGCAAAAAATGTTCCACAAAAAAACCTAAAACCCTTATTGTTAAAACCCTTCTCTTTCCTCCATTTCTCCAGTGCTCAACTCTTATCCCATACAGCTTCTCTCCTTCGGCTACATCTCCCCATGGCCAATTAGGTTTCGTAATTAACTTGAGCAGAGTGGCAGTTAGAGAGAGAGAAATTGGAATTCATTAATCTATGGCTACTAAGAGGAAAAAGCAGAATTCTAAAGATTGTGCAATGAAAAATGGAGTTAATATGAATAATAGCAGTAAGAAGAGGAAAAACAATTACAAAAAGAAGCAACAGCAGCAGCAACAGTTCATGAACGAGAATGATTATCGGCTTCGGCTTCAGGAGGTTTTGTTCAGTCCAGAACACATTCTCAACAAAAATTTCAGAAAGGATGGGCCTCCTCTTGGCGTCGAGTTTGATTCTCTACCTTCGCAAGCTTTTCAATGTTGCGAAGAAGGTGTGTGGATTTTCTGTTTTGTAATTTCATAATTTCAAATGGGAGGCTGCTTAAGGTTGATATGATAATCATGAGAATAAATCAATCTTGAATTGGAGTACACTGATTGATTAATATGTGGAGTTGGACATATAGAAATCGAGGTGGTTTATTTAAATTCATCATACTTCATATGCTACTCTTTAGGGTTTTAAATGAAAGCAAAACTATACAGGTTATTATTATGGTCCGCAAATTGATGAATTCTATGTTCCATTTCTGTTATTATTTTTCTGGGATGTTCTCGACATGCATGTGTGAATTGTGATACATAGAAGATAGGCCTATTTAGGTATGTAAAAATGTTACGAATGAATTTTACTATTTCTTTTGAACGTTTAATCACGTACTGTTGCTATATTTGCTTATTGAAAGTCTGCCAATTGTTAAATAAAGTGGTTTTAAGTGCACTAGGCAACTGTGTGTTTTGCTAGGAGAAAAATTTTATACCATCTGGGGATGGTGATAGAGCTTCTCTCTCCGTTGACCCCTCCTATTCTCCTACTTAAGCAGCATATGGATTACACGAGTTTGCATTTGAAAAACATCCTTTTTGGCTCTAATCTCAGGACAGAGGGAAAGCTCTTCTAAGTACTTGTAAAGGCTGAGTACATTGTGTAGGCTATTTATTGGCTCGTGGATAAAAAAATCAGACTAATAATTTGGGTTTTTATGCTGTCATAACAAAAACAATCTTGAAAGTTTTGCTGATTTTAGTTTTCCTCTTTCTCCTTATGCAATTGAAAGCCAACCAGTATTGGTTTTGGATCTAGAATTCCTTTAAGGATAGCTTTCACTGGTGGCTCTGCAAAGCATTTTGGTTTGCCAGATTATTAGGACTTCAAAGCGTCCTCTTGTCTAGCGTGCCCATTTAGACAAGTATGAAATTAGTGTGATCCATTAGGATTCATTGACTGTCTTTTAGCTTTTATTTCTCTTTCTTTTCCTTTTTTTTGGGGGGGGGGTCGCAAAATAAATCTCTCTGTGTAGGCTCTTCTGCTCTTAACTATTATTTTTCCTTTTGTTTTGTGTGACTAGATTGCGGCCATTCTCATCATACTTGCCATGAAAACCAAAGGGCATATAAGAGGCAAAAGGTAATGAAAATGGATTTCACTGTAGATTTTCAAAGTACAAGATGAAAATCTCAACTAGAGAATGACTTACTGATTTCCTGTCTCTTTTTTCCCCTCAAGGTTTCTATACTTGCCTCAGACAGCCAATGCGGTGATAAAGGTGCTCCAACAAAGAAGCACGGCGTTGGAAAAGGCTTGATGACCCAGTCTGGTTCTGTAGTGAAGAAACATGGCATGGGTAAAGGTTTGATAACCAAGAAGGGTGCTCCTGTTAAGAAACATGGAGTTGGGAAAGGCCTGATGACAGTTTGGCGGGTAACGAACCCAGATGGTGGTGATTTTCCAATTAATATCACAACTTCTAGGTCATCAAAACTCGCTGTCCAAGAGAAAAAGAGAAGGGTGCAGCGAAGGCAGCCTCTTCTGGTGAGTTATCTAAATTACATTTCCCAGGTTTTTCTTTGTCTGGGCAACGATTTAGTTTTATTTTAGTTGTAATAGCCCTTCTTGGAGAAAGTGTAGACATTCTTAAATGAAAATACTGGTATTTAGGGGCACATAAAAGTCTGACACAATTGAGTCTATTAAGGGGCATTGTTGCCTCTTTAAAATTTTAAAGTTACATTACAGATATCTCTTGATAATGTTCTAGCACCTCTTTATTTTTTTTTAATTTTTTTTCTTTTTTTCCTTCTCTCCCTCTTTGTGGGCTAAGTACTTTGAAGGTTGCCTGTGATAAGTTCTTCTTTTGCAGACTAAATTAAGAAAGAAATCTCAGGATAAGAGAAAGCCTTCCATAAGAAGTCGGAAGGTAATGCATGATTTGGTTTTCTGCACTTGTTTCCACACTGCAATAAAGCGGATATGTTTTCTTCCCCTTTTTGGGAGAGAGGAGTGGTAGTCAGACTGATTTAGATCCCATATGGCAATTCCAGGTTGGAACACAAAAAAATGGGCTGCGAGGCCAGCCTCAAAGGGAAAAGTGTGAACTTGCTCTTCAAGGAGCAAGAAGTCAGGAAGATTTTAATCAATTCATGACTTTGATCGATGATGAGGAACTGGAGCTCAGAGAATTACAAGCTGGTCCAAATCCATTAACTTGCTCTGCACACTTGGCCACGAATGGCTTGCGTGGTTGTTCTCTTTGCAAAGGTTAGACTCTTCAATCATTCTTATTATTCAATACCATGTAAGTACTGGCTTAAGTTCGTATATGCTACGAGCATAAATATCTCAGAAGAAAATTCTTGTGATGTTCTACTAGATTTGCTTGCAAAGTTTCCTCCAGATTCTGTCTCAATGAAGCTGCCCTTGTATACGCAACCTTGGGATTCTTCTCCAGAGCTTGTTAAGAAACTATTTAAGGTACATGGTAGAAATCCTTCTATTATGTTCCTTTATTGCTTGTAGAATTGCTAGTTTCAAAGCATATTAGTTTTAGTTTTAGATTTAGTTTTCAGAGTATTTTGCCATTTCTTGTCCTCAGAAATCTCGCTTATTGTGGGCCAACAAATCTGAGTTATATTGTGCACTTTATGTGTTACTTAGCTATGCAGTGTTTATTCATATTTCATATTCCCTGCATCTCAATTATCTGATTTTGTTCAATATCTATCTTGACTGCTGTTTTCAACTAATGGAGGTGAAGAATTAATTCTAGTTTTAGTGTGGCTTTTTACTCTGTTGAAAGAGGAAATATGAGATAAAAATAGTGATATGACTTGCCAGGGTTTGTGTTTTCTCTGATGGAAATAACTATGACGTCTATGAACTGTTGAATGTTAAAGAACAAGGAAAAAAAGAAAGCCATTCTTGGCAGGATGGGTATCTTACGTGAAGTTTGATTGTCAAGAATGAAATGTCTGGAGTGCCCATTTTAAAGCAAAAGAACTCGTATGGATATTTATTGTGCATCTTAGATATTGCTCCAGATTATGGCTTCTTCATTCAAGGAACATATTAAACATAAAGCATATATATATATATATCTAGATCCTTTCTACTTTCTAGCTTTCCTGAGTGTGGGCAAATTCTTTTCTGCAGGTATTCCATTTCCTTTGTACCTATGCTGTGATAATAAATGTATCTTCATTCACCCTTGATGAGTTTGCCCAAGCATTTCATGATAAGGTAAGTTCTCATTGTCGATTGAAATTAAATTAATTTTATTAGGCTTGTTGATGTTGAAAAGTCAGACGATCTTGTCTTTTGTTTTGACCTCTGCTGCTTCGGGGATTTAGGATTCTTTGTTGCTTGGTCAAGTTCATATGGCTCTTGTCAAACTTCTTTTGTCTGATATTGAGAAGGAGCTCAGCAGTGGATATCTTACTCATGCTAGCAAAAATTCCAAGTTTCAGGAGTTGCTTCACTCGGTAAGAATGCCATAAGTGTTCTTCATGGGGTAGTTTAGTGATCACAAAAGAATTTTTTTCCTTTTAATATTTTCTGGTACATCCTGGCAACTATTCCACAACTTATCTGCACCTTTGATACGGTTTACAATATTTGTATTTCCTAGGAATAAAATTATGCATAAGATAAGTATTTGTTTGAGAGTATTGAAATAAAAAATGAGATATTTAACAATTTTGGTCCCAGGGTCCTGCCTATTGCTGTTGCAAGAGTTTAAGGATTTTGTGTGCCTGACTGCTTTTTAAGCTGAAAGAATCTCCTGTAGCTTTTGTAAAATCCTATTTCTTGGACACATTAGATAACTACTTCGTTCAATTATGGATTCTACGCAGCCACTCCCCTTTGAATTACAATGGTGCCTATAAGGCATTTTCCAGCTGCAAAATGCATGCTTCCCTGCCAGAGATCAGAATTCACTCTCTATAATCACCTCTCTTATTTTCTGAACCAGCAAAAACTCATGTACCTATTATTTTAAGCCAAATTCTTTTCCTTAATTATTTGTTTGGTGCAAATAAGCAAACGGTGAGAATGCGATACCAAGTCATAATATATGCTTTGAGTTTTGAAGTTCATTGCATTGCATAATATGATTTAATTTAAAGCAGTATGCTTTTACCCTGCAAATGTATCAACTATGAAGGAAATTTGTGCCAGGTTAATAGTATTGTAATCCTGCATTCCTGGTCAATTTTAAACTTAAAATTCTTGCCGTTGAGTTTGGTGTGTCAAAATCAAAATGCTCGTTCCGCGGATGTACATGCTATGGACTGAGGTTGTATTAGATGATGGTACAGTGGCAAGTCCTGCTTTATACCTAGAGAGTAATAGAACAAATATCTATTACTTGTGGTGAAAAAGGAACTCCGGCCATGCGGCCAAAATGATAGAAAATATATGAAAAATTTTCCTGTAGTACAGAACTTCCTTTTATTGGATTTGCATCTTGAGTTCCGTATTCCTTTTTTTTTTTTTTTTTGGGTGTATGTTTTAGGGTGCTGTTGTATTTTGCAAATAATAGAGTTTTTGGGTAGTTGTCCTTTATCATTTTACATGTTTTCTACAATTTTGGAGATGTTATAATGTTTAACTGAAGGGACAACTGGTCCAAACATCCAGAAGTTGAGTACTGTCTCATACCATGTCCCCTTTTAAGTGTATCCAGGTTGAAAAAGAAAATTTTGGAAGTAGGAAGGATATGATACTTGACATAATTGCAATAACTGCTTTGCAGTTGACTTTCTCTCTACCACCTGTCTTTGACAAATTTGTGTCAAGAACCACTCTTGAAATTACAACTTTTTGCACTCTTAAATCTCTTCATATCCATGCTTTGTCAGGTTGAACATAAAAGCTTTGTTCTAGAATCTTGGCAAAGGGCGCTGAATGCTTTGACTTGGACAGAAATATTAAGACAGGTGCTAGTTGCAGCTGGCTTTGGTTCTAAGCTTGGGGCTTTACGTAGAGATGCTCTCAACAAGGTATTCAATTTTCCGAAGACCTTTCTTTTCTTGGCTGATTCGTGTTTTGGCAATCAACAACCATACTTTGGAGTTTCTCATTTCTTCTCATTTCATACTTGTTATACAACAAAGTACTTGTTTTAAGTTTAGAGAAGAATTAAATGCTAAATTTTTTTGCTCCTTCCCCTGTTTCTTGGCCAATTTCTAATATACTCCAGTTTCTCTTGATTAGTGGAAGAGGATCTATCTCCTTCACAAGAGATTACATTCTTTCTGATCTCTCTCCTTGTTTATTAACTAAAAATGTTCAAGCATACATCGATTCATCTACAATAAGGTAGGATATTCTCCTTTTGGTAATACCCCTGCCGCTCGAGGGGGGTGGATAGGTAGAAGTTGCCTTTATTTGCATATTCTCCGCTTCTGGTTACTACTTGGTTCTCACAAGGAATTTCCTTCTCTCTCTCTCTCTCTCTCTCTCTCTCCCTCCCCACTTGTTTCACAGGAAGCCAATCTTATGGCTAGCTATGGCTTAAGCCCTGGCACATTGAAGGGTGAACTTTTTAGTATTCTGTTGAGCCAAGGGAATAACGGAATGAAAGTTTCTGAATTGGTGAAGTTTCCTTCCGTAAGTCAATTCTGAAGAGGAATGATTTTTTCATTTAAGTTTTATATTTAATCAGATTTTCAAGTGATGCTTATTTATTTTCGTGTAGATTGCTGAGTTAAATCTTGCCTCTACGGCACGTGATTTAGAAAGTGTAATAAGCTCAACACTGTCAAGTGACATCACATTATTTGAAAAGATTTCTTCTTCCGGCTATCGTTTACGAGCTAATCCTGCAATGAAGGAACCTGAAATTTGTCAATCAGATTCGGAAGACTTTGGGAGTGTTGATGATGAGTCTGAGATGAGTGGAGAGCACACAAGTGGTGATCAATCTGATGGGCTGGGTGATTCTGGTTCTAATAAAAACAGGCGTAGTAAAAGTCGTAAGAATAAATGTAACACATTGGTTATACACATAGAAATTGATGAAAGCCATCCTGGAGAGGCTTGGTTGTTGGGTCTAATGGAAGGTGAATATTCTGATTTAAGCATTGAAGAGAAGCTGAGTGCTTTATTGGCACTGATTGATCTTGTCAATTCTGGATCTAGTATCAGATTGGAGGTAAGCTATCTCAGAGTAAGAGCACATGAGATATCTATGACCCCCCACCCTGATATCTGTTTTTCTCTCTCTAAATCTGGATTTCACAGGCTTCTTTCTTTCATCTGCCACTCTTTTTGAGTTGTGTTTTGGTGCAATTTTGGCCATATGAACACTGCTCTCTGTCTTTGCCATTTTTCTATTTGGGCCTTGCATATTAATATATTAGCTTCTACTAATAGGTTAATGTACTCCTAAAAAGTTCATCTATTATTTTATTTTTCAATATGTTTCTGCATGTTATAAGGTTTTCTTGGTTTTTGATTATTACTTGAGGATGCAGTCTTTTGCTACATGTTTGCACAAGGTTATCCAGTCAATTGAGTAACCTACATTGATTTTGTTTTTTTTCTTCCTTTTTTTGGGTTGGGATTGGGAGATTAGCCCTAAGGATATAAGCCTCATTTTGTCATTTTGTGTTTTGATATAATGAATTTATAAATTCAACTTTACTCAACCAAAGTCTTATGACACATTTTATGGGGACAAGCATATGAATGGAAGTTAAATACAAGTAAGATAAAGGAATGTGAGATTCTCTTGTTTTCTTTGGTTATTTTATTTCTCCTGGACAATTTTGTTTAGATATTCACACAAGTTTATGGATTATATTCAATATTGATAGTTGAGGATTCAGCAAGCTATACATTGTAAGAAAGGAAAGAAGGTTGGCTTTGTCAGGCCTAATTGGTGCTATTTTAACATGTTAAAACTTGTATTGTTTTAGTAATTAAGTGACAATAGAAGAGGATTGGTCCAAAACTAATTTTGGAGAGTTACATTGTAGTGACACTCAATACTGCAATTCTGGGATGTGGAATTCAAGAGATTGAAGGTAATGAATGGGAGGACTATTCAAATTAAGGATGTCTTTGAATCCTAGTTAAGGATGCTGGAATTGTGCTGATAGAAAATTGTATGCCCATAACATGTCTTTTTGACATTCTTGGTGCTTTAGTACATTGCTGGAATAAAATCAAAATTCACAAAATGCAGTTATATTCAGGACTGGATTGAAATTCTGCGCAATTGGGAACTTTGGTTTTTCATTTAAATTTTTTGTTTCTGACCAAAACTTAGTTACTTGGGATTAAGGCTTAGTTTGTTGTTGTTGTTGTTGACCAAAACTTCAGATACTCGAGTTTGTGTTTGCTTTCTGAATTATTTCTTCCCCCCCCCCCTCTCTCTCTCTCTTTCTGTATTGGCATGGCTGAATATTTATTAATTAAGTAATCAGAATGTAATATTGATGAAGAAAAACATTGAGCCGATCTTGCCTAGGCACTTTTCTTATCTTAGTTTCTATGGCACACTGATAATTAATCTAGGTGTCCTTTTATATTTTTTGGTATTGACCCCCCCCCCCCCCCCCCCTCTCCTTCTCTCTTCTCCCTCTCTTCCTTTTCTTGAAGAACTTGCAAACAAAAGTGATAATTTTGTCTCATTATCATGATTTATTGCCCTTTCTGCTGAATGAGGTCATTATTGATCTTTTTGTGGCATAAATGAGTGCCTGTGTTGATAAGTTCATCTTAGTAGTACTGTTTAGTATTCTTGTGAACTCCTTTGATGCAAGGGTGTATCACTAACTTTTTAGCAGGATCCTGTGCCAGCTGTTTCTACATTTGCTCCTAATATCATTCAACGTGGTTCTGGTGCAAAGATTAAAAGATCGATGGTGAAGCCATATCAGTTGCCCAGACAAGCGGAATGCTACAATGGTTTATTGCTTAATAACAAGGATGCAAGTTTAACGTCAGTGCTTAACCCTGCTGATTCTTTTGTTCCTTTGTCAAAGATTTCCGAGGCAGAGAAGTCCGGTAGCATGATGGAAGTTGCAAAAGAAATGAAAACTGCAGAAGATTTACATCCTATGCAATCAATTTTTCTGGGTTCCGACCGCAGGTACAATAGATACTGGCTTTTCTTGGGCCCTTGCAGCGGCTTGGATCCTGGGCACAAGAGGATTTATTTTGAATCTTCTGAAGATGGCCACTGGGAGGTGATTGATAGGGAAGAGGTATTTTCTGTGCTCCTCATAACATATTTTGTAGGGATTTGCTATGTGTTTTTAACCGTGCATATTAAGTATGCTCTTCTCTTTTTATCTGCTTTAGGCTTTGTGCAGCTTGTTGTCAGCTTTAGACTGCAGGGGTGCGCGAGAGGCTTTCCTCTTATCATCCTTGGAGAAACGAGAATCCTATCTCTGCCGAATGATGTCTAACTTGTCAAATGATCCTGGTATTAGGCTGCTTACCCATTCTGATCAATCTGAACAGAATCTGTCTAGGGAAGACAGCTCATCAGCAGTATCTGATGTTGACAACAATCTACACCTGATTGAAATGCAAACTGACCTTGCTTCTACGGATGTCATAAATTTTGAAAATAGTAGAAAAGCAGAGCAACAGAGAGATAAATGGAATCGTGCACAAGCATTTGACAAATGGGTATGGGAATCCTTTTATTCCCAACTTAATGCAGTTAAACTTGGAAAAAGGTCATATCTTGATTCGCTTGCAAGATGTGAACGCTGCCATGACCTCTATTGGCGCGATGAGAAGCACTGTAGGGTTTGCCATACCACATTTGAGCTTGATTTTGACCTGGAAGAGAGATATGCCATTCATGTTGCAACGTGTCGGCGTAACATGGATAGTGATAAGTTCCCAAAACATAAAGTTCTGTCTTCACAACTGCAATCGCTCAAAGCTGCAGTTCATGCTATTGAGGTGGGCTGTGGTACAGCTAAAGCTTTACATTTCATGAAAATGGCACGCCATTCATTCCTGTGTAGCAGAAGTATTTTCTTAATTTATTATCATTTGGTGGTATTCTGGCTTCTGAATCAGAAAATTGGCTTAGTATAATATGCTCTCTATGCATCATTACTGTTCACTTGGAGTATTTTGTATTAATGTTTTTTTCTTGTTAATACGTTTTGCAGTCTGTCATGCCTGAAGAAGTTTTGACGGGTGCATGGGCAAAATCTGCTCATAACCTTTGGGTGAAAAGGTTGCGACGGGCATCAACATTAACTGAGTTTATACAGGTAATGACTTATCTTCATTTGTCATTCAAAGGTATTTTTGGATTGTTTGTCTGCAAGATACATTTTTATGTGATATATGCTGTTGATATTTGTTGGCAGCATTTTAAGTCTTTTAATATTTTACTTCTGATGAGACCTCTTTGTGTAGGTTATTGCTGCTTTTGTCTGTTCTATCAATGAGGAGTATTTCTATCAATTTGATGATTCTATTGGATCTAACTGGGTTCTGGAAGAAATTCTCGGTAGTTTTCCAACCATGCCCCAAACATCATCTGCAATTGCACTTTGGTTGGTGAAATTGGATGCCTTGGTTGCACCTCTTTTGGAAAGAGGGAGAACAGAAGGTATGCTGATTTTGACAATCTCTGTTTCATTAAAAGAAGCTTTTGTTTTCACTTTATTTCAGTATCTACACATTTTTTTGGACTCGTGCCATTTAAATATTTCTACTTTCCTGTTCTTTGGCTTGTGTGCGTTGGGCTTGAGTTTGTCTCCTCTTCCACATTGCTACAAATAGAACCATCGCAGTTATTTATTTCACTTTTAATTTGTGCTTATGGGTTTGTTGACACTAATTTGTGATTTTGTTCTAATCATAAAGTTACCTGGTTTATAAATCTGGCAAGGAAGAGTACTAATATTTAGTCCCAATAGACAAAAAGGCATAATGCCTCCGTCCTTTTGATGCTCTGATTGCTTGTACCTTGTATGTGTATTTGGTATCTTTGGCTGCTGCTTTCCAGTTGCACAAAGCTTGTCTGTGGAGAATGTAATTTATATTTACTAGTTGAACTGTCCCTACATTGCAGGGCTGCAAGCTTCCCAGTGATAATTAACCTTTCTAGTCTATGTAAGGCTGGGGAGGTAATTTGCCTTGGCATCAAGAAGAGTGCCACATTCTTTCTTCCATGAACACTTGCAGCTATCACTATGACTGCATTTCCATGGCGATCTCTTGCTAAAAGGGTAGTCAGCACAAACATCTTTGGTTTTTGGAGAGTGGAGGGATAGTTGTTGTCATCCTCCAGGGCCTGACCTTTTAGACAAGACGAATTTCTATAATTTGTACAAATGCATTCATGATATCACCAATATCTCCGGCAGCAACTTCACTTCTGTGAGTAATCTGTTATTGTACAGCAGTAAATAGATTTTCTTGAGTTTTGGCCCAACTAGGTATACAATTTTGTTATACGTGTATCTGCCTTGTATCTTGTGAGATGCCATTTCATCTCAATCCTTGTAGTGAAAAAGACTATGCTTTTGGATAGTTATGATGGCATGGAATAAAATTTTACTGCAATTTAGCATGCTGGCCTATTGAACAGAAACCTTTAACCCCATCTTCCGTCAAGTCATGTCTCTTTGTGTGGGTGTGTGGTTTGATTTTATATACTAGCTGTTGAACCCGTTTAGCTCAGTCAACTTGGATTGGAATTAGCATGAGTTTATCAACTTAAAAGTATTTTTCTAGTACATAAATCAGCGAAGATCTAATTACAGAACAATATTCTAGTTTTAAAACTATGCCTTGATATCAACTCGAGCCACAATTGCGCGCGTTGTGTGGTGGAAGATTTATCCGTCGTACCGGCACTTGTAGGTAGTAGGCAGGTTTGGAATGGCCAGGCAACTATAGTCTGG
The DNA here is from genome assembly GCA_026120185.1 of Voacanga thouarsii. Lineage (NCBI taxonomy): Eukaryota > Viridiplantae > Streptophyta > Magnoliopsida > Gentianales > Apocynaceae > Voacanga > Voacanga thouarsii. The sequence continues at coordinate 771,734 of JANUWF010001067.1, read as the reverse complement.
TCTTGGTCCTTGCTCTTGGGAAGAAAGGCCAAGAGAATCTCTTCCCAGCATTTTACAACGTTTATGCCAGGGATGGCATTAAGTATACCATGGAAATTGTATCCATGCTTAGCATGGCGAGATGACTTCCTATACCATGCTTAGAAGAATGTTTGAACCCTAGATTCTTAGGGGTTTCAAATGTAGTCTTCTAGACTAACCCTCATACAAGCATCTTATAACAAAGTTGTGCACGGGCATGGTTAAGTTAGTAAAAACCCCATGCTTACTGAGCACATATACGCATTTCCTTTCCTTTGTGGCTGTAAAATTCCCGAATATAATAAAGTTGATCACACGATGAGGAACAATCAGAACCGGGATGCCAAATATGGGTTTAAATGGCTGCTAAGAGAACCTCAATTCAGTTTAATTTTCCCCAGCGAAATTGAATACAACCATAAATGATCCAACACAAGCTTTGGCATTAGTAGCAGCAGCATTGTTGAGATCGTTAGTAGCATTTTCATTACACAGGTTTTATTTGGTCAAAAATCAGCTATTCTTTGCAGAAATATATGCAAAACATTAATAACTATTGAGTAAACACGTACAGAGAAAAAGATTTCCCCACCCCCAACCCCCCCTTTTTTTTGGGGGTGGGGGGGGAGCCGGGAGAGGGGAACCAGATTAGAGAAAAACAGAGTTTATTCTGAGTCTTCCACTTCGACAGGAGGAAATCTGAGGAAACGAGCAAATGGTCGAAAATTTGATGCAGCTGTGATCTTTGTAGTTGACGTTCTCTTTTGCCTCCTGGAAAATCCTTGCCCGGAAATTGTGTCAGACAGTAGTCCCATGCTCCTTTTCTCTGAAATGCCACTAGTTTTATTAGAAAGCTCTTCCCGGATAACCTTGAAAGCTTCTTTAGTCGCATATGGCAGTCCACTTTTTGGATCACGATACTTTGCAGGCAGCCCAGTGACTGCACAGATTGCCTTTTCTGGATCTGCAACATGAAAAGTAAAAAATTTCTCACCAATAATGAGAAAAACATACAACAATGAGACTTTTGAAAAATGCAGCTAAAAAACATGTTCTAAGTTGCTTGAACATGCTAAGCATTAAAACACTTTCAGCAATAACCCAATCTTCCTTTTTGTGACAATCTCTATAGGTTTCCCCTTCTTTCCATAGTATCCTGGTAGAAATCTGGCAAATGGAGGGTTAAGCAATGGCAAAATCATGATAACCACAATAGACATTTATCTCCAACATCAACCACAGCCAATGTACACAAGCATATCATCATAGCTACCTATGCCAAATGGCATGAATATTATAGAACACATGAAACATTTGTACTTACAAGGACTGGATTTTGTCAAGATCTCTGACTCAAATGATGCTCCATTGATGTACTCTAGATACGAGCAACCATCTCTGGAAAGATATTGTATCTGAGGACCAGTGTAAACTGCTTTATGCACAACTGCTCTTTTCTTAACTTCTTCCTCCCTGGCTAAAACCCGTTCCAAGTTTCGAAGGTTCATGATTTCTGTCTGAGCTGCTTCCAGAAGCATCTCTTCCTGAGTCATCCGCTTCTCCTCACCTTCCTTTTTCCTTTTTATTGGCTTTATTGTTGATTGCAATGCTGCGCGGATTGCATCCCTTTCAGCTTGTTTAACAATAACAGCAGTTCGTGTAGATTTCCTGATCACTTTTTCTACTTCAATGTCATCAGTAGTATCAGGGTGCTGTTCAGATGGTGTTGACTGCTCAGGAGTTTTCTCATCTTGGGGAATTGTTTCTACCTTAGATAGGGCCTTTTTTTTCTTTTTCTTCTTTGAAGATGTCTTTCCAGGAAATATTAGTCGCTTTTTTGGCTGTGCCCTGTTGCAAAAAGGCAAAGGAAAAGAAACAGTTTACAAGGTGATCAAGAACAACTTGTAGGGGAAAGTTCCCATCAATCCCTGAAGCCAAACCTGTCAACTGGTTCATCATCAACTTCTTCATCTGGCTCAGGCTCCTGATTCATTACAGAGTGACGAAATCTTAACAGCAAGTAACAAAATCATCAGAATTCTGAACAAATGAGAGTACCACCACTAGAACTTACATCTTCATCAAAATCACTGTCAAAAACATCAGCAACCTCTGCTTCTTCTTCATATTCATCATCATTCTCTTCCTACAACAACCATCAAAAAGAGAGAAAAATAAATAAAAACCAAGGAAAAGGAACAGGAAAAAAGAAGAGAGGGAGAGAGAAAGACATTTTAAGAGAAAGAATATCATAAACTAATATGTGTGCTCGTATGCTCTGTTTCTTCTTCCAGCTGGACAGATACTAATGTCCAAGTCAACGTCACAACAGCATCCTACATGCTCCATGTCACTAAATATAATGTGCCAAGCCTAGGAGAAAATAATACTACAAACATAATATCCCTTTTCATTTTTATTTTTGAAATTATGATGCTATTAACTGGGGAAAACATTACATCTAATCATCTATGTTGCACAATGCTTCCTCTGAAGTCAGGATACTTGAACATTTATATTTCTCCGCCTAAAATTCGGGTGAAGAAGTTCTCAAGCTCAAGCAGCCAAAAGAAATTATTGATACTAATCTGTTGCAGGCCTTGTTTCCATTCTTTTCTTCCAATATCTCAGGCGAAAAGAGAACATTTTGAAGTTATTCTTCACATACAATCACCAGACTTAAGCCACTAGATTAAGGAAAGAGATAACCAGATAACCATTGGAAAGATTTTAAAATGAAAAAAAAAAAAAAAAAACCTCCTGAAGGGCATCTTGATTCCAGAAAAGCTCATCCTCTTCTATCTCCTCGTCTAATAACCTTGTCATCCTATCATCGATCAACAATGACAATTTCAATACATACAGGTATACATTCGACGATATAGACAAAACATGAGTAAGACAGAGCAGAATATTCATTGTGAGTGGAGTAAGCAGACCGTTTGCCTCTTGTAGCACGGGAAGAACGGTCAAGAAACGCCGTAGTCTCCTCTCTCCCATCTTTGCCGCTCTCCATTTTTATCCTTCTTCAACAACCCAATTCAATTCCAGTAATTTCCCAGAAAATTAAGAAGCAAAATTGCTATTTCCTCCTAGCCCAGTTCCCTTCCCAACAGAAAAATCAGGAACTAACACAATTCGTCGAACACGTTGCGGGCTATCATCTGGGAATGAAAGAAGACAAAATCGAGCTACAAGCAACACGAGATAGGACTAGAAACATGAAAATTCACGAGCGCAGAGAGTGTGATGATTCCTCGACGCCTTCGGATGTTCCTTTCTTCAAATTTAGCAGAATTTGTATTTTGAAAAAGAAGAACCAAATGGAATGTCATGGACAGTATTGTGTAAATATAAAGTCCGCAGAGCTGAGAGAGGCAGCGTAAAAACCTGAGAGTAGATTGGTTTGGTTTGGTTTGGTTTGGTTCGATGGGATTTATTTAAACCATTTGAACAATTTAATCGTAAAGAAATTATTATCTAATAAAATCATATGTTTATTTTCCCTATCTAAAAATTAATACTAATAAAATAATAAAAATTATTTAATAATAATATAAATAAAAAAAATATACGTCAAAAAACATTAATGCATCTATACAAATTTTCAATATAAACGAAATAAGTATCCTATTAAACATCAACGAGACATGCTTTATTATTCACAAGAAAATATTTAATTCTTAAATTGTTTGTATTATTTTACTATTTAAAAAGAAACGCTTTTGAAAATTTTATAACAAAATTCAAAAATTAATAATTATATTAAAAATTTTCAAGTGCTTCGCAAATTTAGATTCTATACACTTAAAAAAATATCCTCAAAACATCAAATTTTCTAACAATTATTAACAAAGTTTAGAATTTAGTACTTACATTAAAACTTTTAAGTATTTTGCAAATTTAGATTCTACACACGTTTAAGTGTCCTCAAAATATTAATATTTTAAAAATAAAATTTTAATTAATAATAATGTAATTTATAATATATTTTTGTGAAAGTTTGATTTTATTTTATTTTGAAGAATTTTTTAAATCGATTTAAACTTTTAGTTTTAAATTATCTTAAATCGAAACCAATTTAAATCAAATCGAACCAAAATTGTAAATTGAGATGAAAATATAATATTTTGAAAAATTAAAAGTTTGTTTTCAATAATTTATGTTTCCTTATATAAAAGAAAATAAAAATATTATTGCGCCCCTAATAAATTAATATTTGTTGTTTAAATTTAAATTTTTTAATTTGATATAAATATTTAGAAGAATTTTACATTATTGTTAAATTTATCACATTATCTTTAGTATTAATTAAAAAAGATTAGTAACGAGGCACATTAAGTAAAAGGAGCTTGATCTTTTAAATAATAATGTTTGGTTATAAAAGGTTAGAAGAAAAAAAAAAATTACTTTCTGTGTCTGAATTTAAATGTTCCATCTTGTATTAAATCCAATAGAAGGATAAGATATTAAAATTTAGACGGAGAAATATTTATTTTAAGAGAATAAACATTTATTTTTAAATATTTAAAATAAAATATAAGTATTTAATTCAAACGGGACTATAGTTTTTAAAAAACGCTAATCTTTAAATCACGTGACAAATTTATGTAGATTTCTTTTATGAAAAATAAAAATATTTTCCATCCAATCTGTAAGGTGAATTTGGAAAATTTTGAAGGATTGAAAAGATTGGAATATTTGCATTGCATCCACCAAAAGGTCCACAAGAGTATTAGGGCTAGCAAGATTAACTGGGATACTTTCGCCATTTGAAAAAAAAAAAAAAAAACTGAACATAAATACCATTTTAATTAAAGAAAGATGAACGGAAATTGACAGAAAGAATATTGCCTGTGCATGCACATTTATATTTGAAAGGTGAAGGCTGTTTCCAATTGCAATTTGTAGTTTGTTTATTTGTATCCTCCTATTGATTTCGGACCAGAACCAGATGCCAGCAGAATAATGCTATATCGGTTCATGATGCTGAATGCAATAGCCTATACAATGTCTATACATATAGAGTATTCTCAGGAAAATTGCACAAGAAAAACATGGTCCTCACTTGGGATACATGGCCTCTTACTTGAACCGTCCAAGCTCTACAATCATAAGGAAGCATGTTCAGACATCGGGATTCTTACAGGTTCATGATGTCTGCTAGAACCCCTTGTTTTGTGTTGGCAAGGGCATGACTGCAAGGATATATTTTCTCTGCCAGCAGGAAGAACATACTGTTCTTTTCCTTGCAGAACTACATTTGCATGTTTCTCTGGCTGCAGCTATCATTTTATCACCTATCATGGGATATAAATCAATCCTAGGAGCATCATCAAACAGGGAAAATGCTCCCATGACTGCTCTGAGGGGTAATTTACAAAAGGTAAAGAGTAAAATGGAAATTTCCTGTGCAAAACATGGGGGTGGGAGGCTGCGTGGCAGAAAATGCTTTAACTACCTATCTAAGCCTATACAATGACAACTATTCTACAACAGGAGACTTCAAAAAACTAGAAAAAGAAAGAAGAGCACGGCTACCTAGGCTGTGGGGGTAATAATATCATTGACTTATTAGCACATACAAGCATGTTTGCTTATCCATTTGGCTGTGCAAGGTGAGAAAAAGAAGCTTAATTATTCCCCTGGTGTCAATATCATCATGTACTCAGGTGAAGACTCCAGTATCAAATCATGTATAATTTAGTCAGAGCGTGGCAGTAAAAAGCTAAAGCCCGAGTTCTCTCGGATGAGAGGTGGAGGTTCAATGTCCGATATGTCTATTTGTTCCATGGACTTTGATATGTCATCAACTGAAAATGGAATGCTGCAGAAGGCCACATTAAGAGAAAATCAAGAGCTTCTCCAGAGAAAAGTTCTAACAAAGTAACAGCAAAAACAAGAGAGGTTACGATGAACTTTCTGATGAGAAAATCTAAGACAGAAATGGCAAAAAGAAAAAGGCTCTATAAGTTACTTCCTCCGTCCTATAATATAAGTCGTTAGACTTAATTTCACACATATTAAGATTCTTAAAAACAAGGTGAATTTATGTTTTTTCTTGCTAAAACACTCCTATTTAAATGTCTTGGAAACAAGAGAAGAGAGGAGAGAGAAAGAGAGGGAAAGAAAATAATAAATAAGGACAAAAATGTAAAAATAGCTTCAAAACCTTCTTGAAAAGCCTCCAATGACTTATAATTTAGGACAGTAAAAGTAGTCTCTAGGGACTTATATTATGGGATGGGGGGAGTAATAAAAAATGCTGGTGACGAAATTTAGGAAGAGCCCAAATTCTTAGGAAATGGACATCTCATCTAGATTAATTTTATCTATATTCAAAGCAGGAGGAGGACACCATCAAAGTAATTTTTGGCCAAGAAAGGTATATGTCATGACCCAAGTTCAAAACAATTTTCTCTCCACAACATTTACTCAATACTCCCTCCGTCCTAAAAAGGATGCCAAAAATTTCTATTTTTGTTGTACCAAAATCCTTGTCAATTTTACAAATTAAGAATGCATTTATTACGTATATTCTTAATTTACCCCTCCTTCAACTACTCATTAAATATGTGTATTTTGAAATCTAATTAATGAAGGTTTACTTTTATTCGGGGATATAATAGTCATTTTCTATTATAATTATATAAATTTTAGCAATTCTTTAATCTATGTGTCATTTGCTAAATTGACATCCTTTATAGGACGGAGGGAGTATTATTTATCAGGACAAAAAAACAAGGGAATGAGAAAAGCCAGGATCACATTAGTGCTAACCTTGAATCATCATCCAGTAGAAATGAGTTGCTGACTGCATTGTTTGAATCTTCAGTCATCAGGACCCTGATTTTGGATATAACCTGAATAGAATTGCATAGATACTCTCCTGTGATAAGTTTAATGGAAAATGCAATACAACATCTCCCTTGAAGAAGACAGGAACTTACATCTGAGGATACACTGTGAGTGCCATACTTGTCATCCCAGTACATTGTACTGATTCTGTACAATTGCTGGATGCTGAGCACCTGTTGGTAAAAGACAATATGGTTTGAAAACTATGTAAGACAAGAGGATATAGTTATATTTGGTTTCTTGGACAGTATATACTACTCACCGGGCAGAGGTCATGGTTTATTTCATCCAGTGATTTCTTTGGCTTTTGATGCATAACCTAAAATTCAGCAACAGTTTCACGGTCATCAACCTATCCCCAAGATATGCAACACAGATGAACAAAGTACAGAAGACTTTACCAAAAATCCTATAGCTTGTCTGATATGCTTCAGTTCATCCCAAGCTGAGCCTGCATACTGCAATTTTCAATTCTTGTTACTAGATGACGATTTGGCATATATAAATGACGTAACAATGACTTGAATATAATATACCTCATCAGTTGCCTTGTAACACCAGTGTTCCAATTCTGCCAGTCCTGCTTTAACATATTCACCATTACTGAACGAACAGCATTCCCTCCTTAATAGAAGGCTGTAGCCAGTAGAGGTTCCCACAAGTGTTAGAAAACATAATTTTTCTGCACTATAAATCACAATGACCCAGGGAGTTATGGCAACATAAACTGACCTGTTAAATAACTGAACATTGATGAAAGAAAATATCTGTGTGAACACCTTCCGTACTAAAAACGGAGGGACCTGGAAATTAAAAGGGATGCATTATGCAGAAAGTAGGTACTTCGCCGGTAGGGTAGAAAAGAAAAAAAGGATCTGTCTCTCACACAAGCAAATTTATAAACCCTTGATGAGAGAAAGAATGAATATGCTAGAAACGAAAGAACACCTTCACTTACGTGGTTTGCTTTTAACGTGCCCAGAAAATTCCCAAGGCCTTTTACAATTCCTTGCCAATGAGCTATCAAAGCCTGCTGGGCAGCTGTGTTAGCAACTGAACGTGATGACCCTTTTACCAAGCTTGCTCTAGAAGTTCGAGGTGCCTGTGTTAAAGAGAGGAGAAAAATATATATATATTTATGCACCAGTAACTTATGGAAAGGCAATACAAATTACCAAAAAAAAGAAGAATTTATTTGCTTATGCATGAAATAACTTTCCCACATACTCTGCACAAATACAGAATTGATACCTGAATACAGAGTCCAAGCAATGGAGATATTTCCTTCTTCAGATTATCACGAATCATTCCATATATTTTCTCCACATATGCTGTAAGTTGTTGTTTGAAAAGCAAGGCTGGGTACTTCGCTTCGACTTGGCGTAAAGATTCTACTCCTCCAGACAAGCCACTATTTACAAAGGAAAGATTCACTCCGTGGGGAGATCCTCTGAAACTCTAAAAACAAGTGGAAGTGAAAAATGAAGTAACTAAAGGTCCAAAACCCTATAGATTGTGAAAATGAATGAAACTGAACATATGAAGTTATGTAGCTAAAGGTCAAATAAACTTTTCCAAAAGAAGATTAAATCAAATGGAAATCTGAATTTTACATGATTCATCCTCCCAAATAAACTAGTTGAAGATGATCGGCGACGTAGAGGGGCCATTCCAGCTGCGCCACTTGCTTTCAGTGTGCGCTGGAGTAGCAGCAGGAGAGTTGAAGCATTGGATAACCAATAGGCCAAGACATCATTGTTGTCCTGAGTTTTCTGTCAAAACAAAGAAGTTCAAACCTGAGAGGCTTCAGTTTGTTAAAAAGTGAATCAAGATAAAACTAGTTGATGATTTTTCTTTCAAACCTCAATAGCATGACCTATAGTCTGGATGATTTTATCAAACACAGTTGTCCTTTCAACTTCAAAAGATCTCCAGTGCAAAAGGCATTTATAAATGATGGAGGCTGCAATGGGCCTGTTGCCTGCAAAGCCCAAGTGTTGTGTGATGCAACGAACTAGCAACTCCTGATTCTCTTGCTGTTTCTCGTTTAGTGACTTCTGTGGTTTTTCCTCTGCTTCAGAAAGGTCTCTTTGGTTCATTGAAGCACTACGCATATCCTAGTAACAATTGAGACATGGGACAACAATAATTAACACAGAGAGTAACTTTTTCCAACAAGGAAGCAACCAAAAGACTGTCAATTACCATAATCGTCCTTGTATCACTAAAGGAATGGTTACTCTCCATCCTCTGTCATTGATGAACGAAGAAATTTTGATTAGACACCATTATTCGAAATTCCTGATAGAACACATGAATTATGTTCCAGAATTACCTGGAGAATTGATCTCGATCTTCCAGACAGGAATTTATTAGGAGCTATTGATACAGCTTGTTGACGAAGAACTTTGTTCTCCGATTCTAAATTATTCAACTTCTCCTCTAGCCTGAATATAACAGGAAACTTTACTTACCATACTCAACAAAATGATTGCAATGGCAACAAACTATTTACAGGAATGGGGGCACATCAATGATTTGAACACCCAAACAAGTTCTACCACTAATGAACCCTGGTTCCTACACTTATCTCTAGATTTTGACATCCTGGTATGTCTTACGCAAACAAAGATCCTCTTTCAATTTGATGTTCACCGGAAGGCTTGTTGCCTAAAATTGATCCAGAAGGTCTCATAAGCAGTTTCTGAAGTTTCAGCTAAATATCACAAATAATGCATTTACCTCCTACTTCCTCAGTCCTAAAAAAGATGTCAAAATTTTCTATTTTTATTATACCAACATACTTGTTAATTTTAATGAAGGTTTACTTTTATTCAGGGATATAATAGTTCTTTTCTATTATAATTGTACAAGTTTTAACAATTCCTTAATCTGTGTGCCATTTGCTAGATTGACATCCTTTTTAGGACGGAGGAAGTAGCATCTTATTTTAAATGCAATGCACCAAAGATTATGGGTGATACATCTCAGAAGAGATTTGTGATATACAATAGTAAGAGACGGAACCTCTTAAACCTTAGCTTATCCAAATTTAACCCCCTACACAAGAAAAATTCTTTTTGAGATATAGAATCTGTCAATAATACCGTCTTTGTTCATTCATCAGTCTGGAAAATCTTAGCCTGTTTTATGTTCTTAACCGAGTTAAAACTGGAAGTGTACTCACCATCAAAGTAGGAAGCAGCATTACTTGCATGCCACTTCTTACTTAAAAAGGGTCAGTAAATTTGTTTCTGAGAATCATTTAGATAACCTTTTAGGTGGTCAGAACAATTCAAAATTGATAAGATACAATACCATTTGATTGTATCAGTGCAATTATCCAGAAAGGGAAATAGATAGCAGGTCAGTGCAACATGTAGTATAAAGCTATACATAATCTGGAACTTAGATATGGCAAATGATAAGAATAAGACCCATGACATAATCTGGAACTTTGATATGGCAAATGATGGGAAGAAGACCCATGAAACTACCTTTGCATAGATTCTTGGAGCTGATGAACTTTTGCATCTGTTTCTTCTAATTTTTTACGTCTTTCTTCACTAGACTCTTGTTCATCAGCATATTTCTGGCGTAGTTCATTGGAGGTTTCCTTTTCATTCTGCAAGGCAGCCTGAGAAAAAGGGAACAGACATGAGTGGATTGAGACACACATCTCAGTGGAAAAAAGTAACTCACATATAACCAACTAAAAATGGCATTGATGCATTGTAACTTACAGAACCCATATTCTTTGTTGCTCTCAGATCCAGTATTTCCCAGGTCTCAATATCACAGACACAACTTTGCTTGTAGTTCACACTCAAAATCCAACTTCATGATGCAACATGCTTTGTGCTATCAATTATGAACAATCAAGCTTGGACAAAGTTTATAATTTCTTATATTTTACATGCTGCCTTTAGAACTCCTGCTTCACGGAAGAGTCTCGAATAGATGTAATGTACTAAAACAACACGTGGATTTCAACAATTGGATTATCCTATAAGCACAAGCTTTTGTCACTTTCAAAACAACTACATTTCATATGAATTGATATTTGCACTGCCATTCGTTGAAGCATCAGACCAGTTTAGTCTATGTAATGTTAAGTTTTCATCTTCATCATGTGCTTCAATTAAATGAAATTAGTTAATTTAAGTATGACAGATGTAACAGATGAAAATTTTGAATGAAGAAAAGTCCACACCCAATAGCAGACAGCTAAACATTTTTAGACTTAAACTAGGTCTCTCGGATAACACATTTAACCTTAGGGCATCATTTGTTCCTACACATTCAAGCTGCGAAAGCTAGTTTATGTTTATGCAAGAATCTCTCATCCCTCGCATATGTCTCACCTTTACAGGAAGAAGGGCCAAAAATTTTAGACTAAAATGGTGAAGCATATAAATTCCAATACACTACCAAAACCATGATTCTTAAGTGTTCCTTCATATTTATCCTAAAAGCTTTAATTACAAAGGAAAGACAAGTGAAAAAAGCTTTCTAGGCCTCCTCCATTTTGGAATGCCTCAGCACATAGGGGAAGTCACAAAAAGTTCATACAAGAGAACAAGAAATGTAATATTAAAGAAAATTTCAACCATCAACATATATGTATAAGAATATATTGTAACATCTGACAATTGATGTCACTTTAAAAATTGACTTTCCTTAAAGCCTCTAGCCAATCAAGATGGTCAATGGGATTTACAGATAGACCAAAATGTTGCGTCATGTCAAAATTAAATAAAAGGTAAACAAGATTACAGCAAGACATTACAAATTGCTTGATGGAAGTGTTAACATAGAATATAATTAGCTGGCTATTGAATGTTCTTGATACAAAGATAGATCGTGATTCTATCTTGATGATATTATGCATAGATTTTGCAGTATCCATAACAGTATAAGATGTGTTGGATATATTAAGATTCTAACCTTTAAACTGTTAATTTCTTCTGTCAAAGATTCAACTTTTTTGGTATCTTCAATATAAACTGGCGTCTCCTTGATAACTGGGGGTGCTTCTTCAATAGCCTTCTTTGCAGCTTCTCGTTCCTTGACTACCAATGCATTTGCTTCATCAACCTTTTTTTGCATGGCTTCCAAAGAATTCTGAAATTTTGTTATTTCTAGTGCTTTTGCTTCTTCCAGGTCAGTCTGCATAATCATTTCATTGCATGAGTAATGAAACTCATGATTAATGAGTACAATTGAAGAGAGAATTTTTCTGAAGATGCTTAAAACAGTTTGCGAGATATCGTTTTCAACATGACTGCATAACAGCAGGACAGTTGTGGCAATTTTTGCAAAAACATACAACCACCAGAGTTGAATGTGTTTTTTAAAGATTATATCAACAAAAACAAGACAATACCCTTAAACGTTTTTCCAGTTGTAAGCGCCATGTAAGTTCCTCCAATTGCTTTTCAAGCTTATCTTTAGCCTCTTTGAGTGCTCCTGTGTCCCTTGCAGCCTGCAGAGGTATATATCCATGTTATTGTTCACAAATTTCTAGCTGTATAAATGAAGCCTTTTTTAATAGTTAAACACATCCCCCCTCCAAAGACACAAAAAACAGAAAAAAATCACAAATTTTCAAGTCTAACATATCAGCTTGCTGTAAATCATTGAATTGACTATTAACAGACTGTAGTTTGAAGATCAAGGCAGCTACTTTATTGCAAAATGACATTAGATCCTTATCCATAAACTCTCTAAAAGCCCTATTCTTCAAAGATCAAATGCTTTCAAAGCCTTTGGACCAATTCTAGCATATCCAATATCTTCTATAGCGAGTATACTATTAGGGAAAGAAATCTTGAGTTTGACCAAATGACCAAGATTTTGTTACAGCAGTATCAAAATAGTAACAATGCCTCACCATTTTGAGCTTCCGTAACTCTCTTCTGGCAATTCTACCTCTCCATCTGCATTGCGCTACTATTGTTCCCCTTTTAAGTTTCCGGTAATATGTTGATGCTTTATGACAGCGCCACCTTGCCTAAAAAAAAGGGATAACTTGGAAGTTTAAAATACTCTAGAATGCATCATCCACAAATACTCCATGTTAGAAAAGCCCACCTCAATTGTAGTTGCAGCTTTAGTTTGCCTTCTAAATTTTAATCTTTTTTGAGCTTCCATGGCACGCAATCCTGTCTGCAGAACAAGTACTGAGACTCGTAATTTGCTATATACTTTTCTAGATCCATGTCGACGTGTATGCTTCTGAATCTTTACTGCCGCTGCCTCCCTTTTCATGCTGTCATAACGTTTGCCAGCCAGTTTACCTGAAAGTTGCATGTACAACATTGCTTGCATATTAGCATTCTGATACCCAAAATGGACAAAACTTGTGCATGCATACAGAAAATGTAGAAAAGCTTAAGCAATTAGCAGCAGAAACATGCTATTTTACACTGAGAAACAGATTGCCGAAAAATACATTTATAAGGTAATCAATTGTGCATGAAAGTAGTAAGAACTTCTGCAGTACTTCAATAATTCACCTCTGCATAAGGATTGCAAGCAGATACTAGCTTTTTGCAACGCCAAAAACCGTTTTCGAGCACTATAAGTTCGTATTCGCCATTGTATTGTTTTTGCTGCATTTGAAAGAACTTCAGCCCTTCTTGCATCTAATTCAGCCATCTGACCAGCTCTTAGAAAAACCTTTGTTTTCCCAACCTGCAAGTACCAAAATTTTGCATTAAAAAAGTAGCAGGCTTCCAGTCTCGCTATAAAGCACAAGTAAACACCAGAAAGTTCAGATTGATAGCAGTTTAGGAGAGGCGGAAAAAAAAAAAAAAAAAAAACTTCAAGCTCCAATTAAATGTACCCATCTCCATTTGGAGAGTTCCTCATATGTAACAGTAAAACCACTCATCATTCTTCTTCCATAGATTCATCCTAAAATATAACACAAAACTTCAATTAAAGATGCAGTTTAGAAAATTCCATTTTTAAGCTCTGCTTTAACTCTCCATCTTACATTCCACTCCTATTTTCAACCTGTGTTGCATTTTCTTGGCTTCAGTGCACCAAAATAGTTGTATATAAAAGGTACTAGAAAACTCATCTACCCTTGTCTCATGGTCTTCTTGATTGTAAATAAGTTTATTATCATTGAACTGGTTTGGAGAATTGTAAATTCAAATTTCATTAAATCCAATATTACAATCTTATTACACAGCTACCTTGTGGACAAGAGGGACTACGGTTACAATTGTTAGGGGACACAATTTCTTAAGGTGCAAGCAATTTGGGTTTCTTGAGAATTCCTCTACATTATTTCTCATCAAGGAATCTAACTCTGTACATCTTTCATTCTTCTCTGCAAATTCATTCTTCTTTTTGCTTTTCCAAAATTGGGCCTTGAATAGAAAACATACTAAATGGATAAGGAATCACTGATTCCTTTGCTTTTGGTTTCTGATGCTGAGTTTAATCAGTGGGTTTCTGTACATTCTAGAAAATCAGAATCCTCATCCATTCAAAAAAGATATCAAAAAACACTGAGAATATCATCCGTCCTCGAAAACCAATAATTTTTCCAAATGTAACAGAACACACTTTCTTTATATCCTGGAGTAGGACCAGGGCAGCTGTGGAAATTCAATTCTTTGCTGGTGGTAATTTTATGAATTCTATTACAGTGGGATGATATGCAGTGTCACACTTGTTTCTGATGGTAATATTTCTCAGCCTGGTTTTGGGAATTTGGTAGTGTGGGACTGGGGGTCATGGTGGAGTAGCAGTGATGATAAACTAAGAATTTCCAATTTGCTGCTTGTAATGGTGTTCTTGTGCTATAACGAGCCACAATTAATAGCTATGGCTTGGGTAATATATAGAAGAAGAATTTAACAAAATACTATCAGGCGAAAAGAAAAATAAAGCTTGTGTTTCTAGTGGCAAGGAAACGACACAATATACCTGAAATCCGTTAAGACCCTTCTTTTCAAGAATCTTCTTGCATGCAACTTTTTCATCATAGCTGCTAGTCAAAAAATTTTCACACTGAGAATCAGAACATAAACCAGAAAAAAAAAAAAAAAAAAAAAAAAATTGGTGACAGATCAAAGTTGACCAAGCACCATATAGGTAAAACAGTTCAGGAAAACGGCACATCTAAAAATAGAGTCCCAGCTAAAGTAATTACTTACTTTCCTGCCAAAAACTCGGGGGCAAGAAGCCCAAATCTGTTAATGAATTCAAAGAAAGGACGCCGAGTAGGGTATCCAGCACAGCTTATTCTAATTGCTTCAAGGACACCCTAAAGGAGTGAACTGGTTATAATCAATTTCTTAATCAGATTAAGAAATAGGATTTGTCAGGAAAATGCTCATCAAGTAAGACAAAACTGAATGTCTCCCCAGAATTTGGTGGGATGGGAAGACAAAACAACAAAAAAAAAAACTACTACTACTACTAAAATACTTACACCACACCGTAATTGTTGCATGATGTTTGAATTCTCAAAAACAGCAGGCTTAAGAAGATTGTTTGGCTTCACACATCTTATATAGTGAGGCTCTGTAGCATTTAAAGTTTCCATCAATTGTTGCAGTTGTAACTGCATGGAAATGTAAACATCAGACATACTTTTCTAATCATTCAGTTTGTCCCAATCAAATGATGATATGGAAGGAAACTGCACAACCATAAGTACTTGGAGTTCAATTAAGGGTACCTTAAAGCGTGATCCAATAGAAGAAAACTTGGAAGACTTTGAAGTCTCTTCACGAACTGGAGGAAAAAGGCCTGCCACAAAAGAGCATTTAGAAGCACTTAACAGGTCTTGATGTTCAGGAACCACATAATCTTTGTTTTTGTCCAAAAATTGGTCAGACTGGTATTGAACCTGAAAAGAGACAGAATGACATGAAAAATATAGATGTAATCAGAGCACCTGTAATAAGAAGCATTCTTTTGGTTGCTAAACATACCTCTCCAGCATAATGTGAAATTATGAAATCTGTGCGGGACAATTTGGGCTTGACAAAGCGCTTATTATTCTTGAAAGTCTGATAAAGTTTGTTTGAAAATGTTTCATGTGTTGACTTCGGGAACATACTGAAAATAGAAAAGCAAACAAATTGAACAGAAGATGCTGAAATAGTCAATTAATAAAAGCCATAAGCTCAAAATTTTGCACTCAATTATATATATGTGTGTACGTGTGTACACTCCTCCCCCACTCTTTTTATGTTGTTAAAAATTGAAAAATAAATTGAACAAGGTATTCAATTAAAATGTTAACGAACTATTACATATTTCAAGTAAGTACAATAAAGGAAAATACTAAGCAAACAGTTTAAGACATAAGTATACCAGGCTTCATCAAGAAGTGCAACAATTCCACCAGGTTTCTGCAAAAGAAGCGGGGCAAATCAAAAAACAAGAACAAGAACAAAAAACAAAAAGAGCATACATGAAGCAAAGCTGAAGTGCACAGTTTATAAATGTGAGACCCACGTTTAGTGGTGTTCTCACATGCATTTTTCCTATCAGGCGAGGGTAGTAAAGGAAGTTTATATTTAAAAAATTCTTATACTGAACAAATAGTAAAAACTCAAAGAGTAAAAACAATGTTAATATGGCTACTGAGAATGATACTTTACAAAGGAAACTTTCTGAGAGTGCTTACTACTTGTAACATACAAACTCAACTGAAGTGGTCTTAATCCTGTTCATAAAAAGGAAACTTGTATTAGGATGTAATTTTGTTCTCTGGCCAACTGTTCATTGAGTAATCTCTAACTCAAGTTTGTAGATACCACCCATGGTTCTCTGGCCAACTCTATCACCATCTCTAACTAATTAGTATAAACTGATGTCCACAGTAAATGTTTCAAATTTACCATATCCTATTATCCTACCTCCATTTCAAATTGAATCCCCACTTGACTTGGCACAAAAATTTAGAAAAGCAGTTGGCTAGTTAATACTGTCCCGCCTTACCAGTAATGAGTCACTGTAGGTCCATCCTAACAAGAGTTTCATACTTTTCCCTTTCAAGCCAGGATAATGGTGGAGATTTAAATTGGAAAGTGGAAATTTGGAGCATCCAGAAAATCAATGAAGATATTAGGGAGTAGTAGTTAAAATTTTAGGCCACAAGGCATTAGTAGAAGCCATTTTCCTTAAAAAGTTTCCAGACAGAGTAACAAAACTTCAGACGAAATTTTCAAGCTTTAAAACCCCAAGCAGTCTCAAATAACAATTCAGATGCTGCAAAATAGTGAATTAAAGATTCAACAAAGTTATGGGTAGCTAGATGTTGAGTTGGAGAAGCTATCTTGGAGATAAAGCTTATCATGACTATTGTTTCACAATTGACAATTCATAGCAGAGAAGTGTCAAATAAATGAGAATAGGAAGCATAAGTTTTTTAAATGAGAGAATAAAACCCTGCATAGTTGAAGGAAATAATTAAGAAAGCATTATCCAAGCCCTATGTAAGAGAAAGTAAAGCAATGAGGCAGCTATTTGACTTACGCAGTACTTGATGGCTAATTTTCTATTGTGTAGAGATGCTACAAAAACACAGCAAAAAACTCAGACTAATAGTCCGAATAACCTGATATACTACCCTAAGAGACTGAACTGAGAAAGTACAACCTTAATAGCCAGGATTGTGAAGACATAACCACAAGTTAACCATTAGATCCAGGCCTAGTTATATATTTCCTTATAGGTTCAGATAAATTGATCCCAAAAAAAAAAAAAGAAACTTTGCATCCACCACTAGTGCTTGTATTAGGGAAATTATTGCATTCTAATGACTGAAAAAATGGAGCTTTGAAATGACAATTAGAAGGACCAAGAACACAATACATCCCAGTGAAGGAGATTGATAGCCTCTACAGAGGAACATTAGGTCAACAGTAGCATCATGAATCTGGAATAACAGAAATACCTTTTCAATAAGATCTAAAACATCTTGATTATCAACAAACTCAATGTAGCTCCAATCGATTGCCTCTTTTGTGTATTCTTCTTGTTCCATCTTGAAGACATGCTGGAAGTGGCAGCTGGGATTTAAGTCTATGGTAATATCACAAAAATGATTACCGGGCCAATCTAATCTCATAGTTACCTGATTGAAATGTTGCTGTAGCTTCTCATTCGTGAAGTTTATGCAGAATTGCTCAAAGCTGCATGTTATCATAATCCAAAATCAAGATAAAAGGCTGCAAAACCCTTAAGAACATCAAATCAGCTTATCGCTCAACATATTAGAAATTAGTTTCTACCTATTGTGCTTGAAGCTTTCAAAACCATAGATGTCAAGAACTCCAATCAGGGATTTTGAAGTAGAATCTTGTCCAATTGATACATTGATCTTATCTACTAACCTGCATGTGATTGTGACCAAAAAATCAGAAATGGAAGACCTTAACAGGGTACCAGATTTCTAAAGTGATTGAAAAGCATTAATTATTTGGTTAGACGATTGTTAAAAGCTGTCCAGGTTCTTACCAATCAAATAGTCGAGAATATATTGTCTTTGCCAAACCATCCCTGCTAACTGCAGCACTTAGAGGATCAAGACTGCGCTTAATAACTTCCTCGGGGGTGACCATCACGCGTTTGCACAACGCATCTTCCAAAGCCATGGGATCACACCTAGGACACGGGATAGATTAGCTTATCCATAATGAAACCGGAGATGAATCATGTACAACCTTAAATGTGACACAGATTTTCATCCATACATGAGCAGATCAGCTGTTGTGTTGAGATGAAATTTTGCTTTCTGATCCTTCAAGACAGAAGAATCAACTTCTTTTCCCTTGGCAAAATCAATATTACCAAGATGAAGAATTGAAGCTACAACTCTAAAAATTGCTTCCTGGGCAAGACAGAATGAATAAGAAAATTGTGCTTAGATTTTGCTCCGTAATTTAATGAAATGCATGCTCTTCTGTAAACAGAAATACCTGCTCCTTTTCACTGATTCCAACAACATCCATTGCTCTCCTTGTGGCAAGATAGTCATGGGCATCACTTACACCAACCAGTTCATAGCATTTTGACTGGTTGAGATAGTGAAATGTTTTTGGGTGTCCCAACTTATACTTCTCAATTTCCTGGCAGTGGAAAAAAACATCAGCCACAAGTTCCAACCAGAAATTTATGCGGAAGAAAGACACAGGCAATCTAAAATTGCAGGAGGAAGCTACCTCCTGTGGTGCTGCACAAATGAGGTAAAAGCAGTGGTAGTTTCGCTCAGGATCAGAAATTTGGCAAACACGTGATCTCTCAAGAAGATAAGTTCTAATGGCTGCTCCTGATATTCTCCCATGCCTGTCAAACTGAATCTCTACAAATTTTCCAAAACGGCTGTAGCAATATTTTTTAGAGAAAAGAAGAAATTTGATAAGTGAACAGAAGATACAGGAAAGAGGATAAGGCATCTTGAAGAAAGTAAAACAAAAACTACATCAATGCAGCCCTTCGATCTATTTGTCAATCTACCACTGCTGTGTCCTAAACAACCAGATGCCATTGCCCAAGGAGATGATAGAAAAATAACTCTAACCCAAAGTAACTCAATAGGCATACATTGATCTTTAAAAATCCTGATATTCCTTTCTACTCATATCACACCAAAATTTACAAACCACAGGCTCAAGTACAGAGCTAGCAAACCAGTATACTATTAGTGCAGAATTCTCCCTCTCTTCATCTTGCCAAGTCCACAGAATTTTATCTATATGAATTCTAGAACCTGTTTGGACACACCCATACCTCATCCACCAAACTGAATAAATTCTCCCAAAACTTCTTGTGCAACACTGAAGGAAAAGGTGATTACCGGTTCAATTTTTGGACTTTCACATAAACACATATCTGGACTAAGAGCTTTAGCAGGCCTTCTAGCATGCAACCAATCATTGGTGTTGATAGTATTAAGAACTATTTCCATGTGAATGCTTTGCTTTTAAAGGGAAAATTTAGATTCTGGATTATTTTCTCCAACAGAAAATGGAGGTCAACTGTCATTCAATAAATAAATAAATAAATAAAAACTCCAGAGTCATCTACCATTTACATTCTAGAATCTACTCTTAAGCATGGAAGGATTTTAAAAGGTTCCATAAAAGATTGATTCATCTAAGTCTGTATCTGTTAGATTTCAAGACAAATGCAAATCACAGGAAATAGAGCCATCATGTTAAGAATAGAAGGAAGATATTGGATTGTTATGAATGTTAGAAAGCAGAAACAGATTTGGAAAGGCAATAGGAAAATATCCCTCCCCAAAGCAATGATCTTCCCCAAATCAAATACAATAACAATCTCCAACCTTACGATGAACAATGAAAAAATGAATGAGACACCTGAGAAATTAAGTTCCAAGGACTCACATGTGTGCCATAAATACCACCTCTAGCATTCCATCCATTTTTTTGCAACCCAAACTTACTCTTAATAACCTTATGCTAAATGGAATCAGTCTTCAGAGTAAACCGTCATAACTATTTACCAACCAAAGAAATATTTTTAGACACCAAACTACCAGGGCCCAGAGCTCCTAAGGCCTTAGGTTCAGAAACTACCTCCCAATTAACTAAATGATCTATATCACCATTCCCAGTCTCTGACCACAGAAAATCTCACATAATTCTTTCAAGTCTTTTGGCAATCCCCACTGGCATCCTGGACAAAGATATATAATATATAGGAATGCTAGACAAGCAAGAACTAACAAGTTGCACCCCTGAAGAAAAGAGGCCTGTTTCAGTCCTCTAGATGCTTACTCACCCTTTCCACCACTGGAAATATTGGATTAGGAGAATAACGGTGTTAAGTAACAAAGAAGTCCAAATATTACAAGTTCATGGCTTCTCTGCACTATGAGAACTTGTAGAAGACCACCTAGTTCGTTCACTCAAGAGTCATGTATCATATGGAATCTTTGTAAATGTAGTCAGTCAAACAAATAAATATGTCGAAATTCTAGAACAAGGTAAAGGGTAATATGAAAATGAATGATCATAAGGTACATCTACATGAGAATTAGAGAACTTTACCTGGAATTATTATTTCTAACAGTTTTAGCATTGCCAAATGCTTCAAGTACAGGATTGGACTGCAACAAAAATGTTGAAATTTTTATTTTTTAGACTAACGATGAAAAATGTACAAAAATCTAAGTGGACTAAGTCACATTAGTTTGTAGAAAAAAATTGTGGAACTCGACTGAATCATATTTCATACTTCAAGAACTTGTTGTTCAACAGTTCTTCCTTCAGTTGCTGCCCGTCCACCCAAAAAGGCAAGGTACCGCATAAGCATTTTTGTGGTCTCAGTTTTACCAGCTCCGCTTTCCCCACTGACCAGAATAGAATTGCTTTTTTGTTCATTAATCATGGCCCTATTTTTGAAAAAAAAGATATATAAGTCAACCATGTATAATTGTTGCATTCACAATTAGTGGATCTCAATGGGTTTAACCTGTAAGCAACATCAGCAATAGCAAACACATGAGGGCTCAACTCTCCGAATTGTGCTCCCTTGTATTGTTGCATCATGTGTGCATCATAGAGATGAGGAAGCTTTTGGAATGGATTAATTGCAATTAATATATTTCCAGTATACGTCTGCCATGATGTCAAACTAGGAGGGTTTATGCTACTGCAAGGACCAACAGAGAACCAGCAAGAACAATGAGCAAGAGAAGGAACCTTACATAGATTTCATTGAGTTCATATCTGATTCTCAGATTCTCTAAGACTCCAGGGTCATGCAAGTAAGATAATTTTGTCATGTCATCAACACCTCCAGCAGGAGCTTCTGTATCTTTAGGATAAACTTTTGATAACTTCGTGACAACCTGAAATAGGAAATCAAAAGGAATTCCCCAAAAGAAAAAGGAAATAATATCTCAAATGCTTCAAGATTTGACAAACTATCAATCTGCAGTGTCATTGCCTACACTCAGAAGATTGGCCTAATGGATGAATTTAGTATTTTGGAGGATATCAGACCAAAAAGTAGAAGTCTGAAGGCAACTCAACACTACTTATAAGTAAGTGGATTCCCATACACTTTCTTAACTATAATCATGTGTTGTTTTCTGAAGAGAGATCTCAAAGAAAAATGAAGTCTTAAGCCAAAAGAAAATTGTAGGCTTAAGGCAACAACTATAGTAAGCTCAAAAGGAGCACTAACTTACATTACGTGAAGTTAGCCACATCAATCCTGGGATACCCTCCATCTTGCATGGTTTATTTCCCTAAAAATATGAACACTGGATTTCTTTGAGGGCACATATCTGTAAAATAGGTTCAAGAACTATTTGCTTTTTATTTTTTATTTTTGGAAACCTCTCCAGCAATACCTTTGTAAGCAACAAAGAAAATTCACATATCACTTTATATTTTTCCTTACATGCTGCCTTACTTTCAAAATCTCTAACCATGTGGACCAGCAGCATTTGAAGGAATACAGGCCTAACTCATTTGGAGAACTATGACACTTCAGTTTTTTCTTTTTCTTTTTCGACAAAGAAATAGAAATATAAATGACAGATTAGACCTCAAAGATATAAAAAGGAGTTCCTTCAAGCCATCCAAAACAATGAATCATTTAAAATGGTGATATCATAGAACTGTCTATGTAGTTTTATAGGTACTGAGATATAAATGAATGAAACTCTTAAAAATTAGTATATTGAATGGAATCGGAAGAAGAAGGAGGTCAGAGAACATCATACTTCTATAATCAGCACAATCCTTACCTTCTTGCCATTACTTGTCTGGATCTCAATTTCCCCACCATTTATTTTCTTTACTTCTCCATCCATCCAAGCAAGTGCCGGGTCCTCAACCCATACATGAGAACCTACAATTATGTTAACTGAAGTCCCCTGTGATATCAGAAATCAAAATTTGTTATCAGGATGGGGGGAAAAAGATCATTAATAAATATACAAATTAAAAAACTTAAGAAATTCTTTATGCGAAAGTCCAATTTCATTAAACTGTTTCAGTATGGAGTCACATGTATTCATATGTGAGATATTTCCTTGTTTGAGTCAAGCATTATAAGTTATAGTTAGAATTTAAATGGTCCATCAAATTATTGGCTTCAGTTTTGCTTCAAATTATTGGCTTTATTGTGCCTTCACATTTGTTTCCCAAGTTGAAGTTGAACATATTCCTTTCCAATTTTTCATAGCCATCAAGTATATGCTCCAACTTATATCCTCAAACACAACGTGAAACCTCACCAATCTAGCCACAGAACTTTATGGCCAAAACACTAAACTGCAAGAAGAGCAAGCTTCTTTTATGTGGAAGCCACAGTGACCGCTGGCTTTCTATATTCTTGAATAAAATGCAAGAACAGCAGAGATGCCCAGCTACCTTTCAAGCCACCACAGAATTGTTAGTTTGGAATGTCTCTCCATTGATTAGGTGATAGTAGAAGCAGAACCTTTTAATAAAATTTGAACATTTTGACAGCAACAGCAGCACCTTTATAGAAGAAATCTAATAATTTTCATTGGTAATCCAACTACTGTTTTGTTCTTACCTAGCCTATGTGTAGTGCAATCTTATCCTCAAAAATCAAGCTCCCTAGATTTCTAATTCCATTCTACTTTTATATACTTAATATATGAGAGGAACCCAAAAGCAAATGGAATTCAACAAGATAAATGTAGTAAAGTGCCTAGCATATTCCCTGAAAAGACAACCGAACTCCACTAGCCATAAATAACAGCACTCTGGAATGACATGTAAAATAATAAAAATATAGAACAAGTGATAGAAAAGAAAAGGGGAAAAAAAAGTAAAATGGCGTTACTGCAATCAATCATTCAAAAATGGATAACTTCGTTAGACAATGACCAAATGACTATAATCAGACAACCCTAGCTAGGATTCTAATGAAGTTAAATATTGTATTATATAAGTGATCCTACTTCCCAAGCCTCATAATCACCAAAATTGCAAATCTTCATACAAAAATGCAGAGTCATTGAACGTCATAGAGATAACAATCCATTCACCTAAGAAATCATTAAGCATCTGATCTGACTCACCATTTTTGAGCTTCAAATTTAACTTTCAGCTCCTCAACAATATCCCTTTCCCCTGAGCTGTCTCTTCATCTGGCATACCACCTTGCACTGAAACAATCATGTAACCATTTCTCTAAGAAGATGAAACACTGCATTCGTGAAGAATCATGTTTCTCATTCTCCTGTGATTCTCGGGAACAGAAATTTACAGGGAAATTGAGTTCCTTCTTCCTGTGAAGATAGAAATCGCTTGTTCTTTCATTTTTTTTTTTTTTTTTTTTTTTTGCTTTTTCTTTTTCTTTTTTCGT